>WNWK01009807.1:27500-74246 GCA_009830355.1 Cherax destructor
TTGTTTACCAGTTACTTGTTCCTGGTCTCTCAATATCAACTCTTGTCTATCTAGAATCTGTTATATTTCTATAATTTTCTTAGTAGCTACATGACTCTTGACTTTTTATCTGCTTCTCTTTAGATATATTCTTTTATATTATATAATTAAACAACTTTTGCCAATTTACACTCTCCCTCCTCATTCTTCGCTTCATTTTTCTTTCTCTTCTTTTCTTCCTAATTTTTCCTACCTCCTTCCTTTTCCTAACTCCCCCTATCAATCCTCTCTTTCTCATTCTTTTACAAATGAATCTCCCATCTCTTTTTATCCTCCTCCACTTCCTCCTATTTCTCGTCCTTTTTCTTCCACCATCCGCTCTTCCGCTTTCATCCCCTCCTCCACATTCTCATATCTTTCTTTATCAACCTTCATTTAACGTCCTCGTTGTCTCCTACTTCTCGGTATTCACCTATCCCTCTTTCGTCTCTTGTCTGCCTCTTCTTCATTCACTACCTCTCTCACCTATCATCCTTATCATCCTGGCAACTGAGCTTCATCATCACTATCTTAACGCTATCATTACACTTGTCTCCAGTCACTCCCTTTACCATAAGCTCATATTTTCAAGCATTTTTCTTGTATCTCCATTTTGCTCATTCATTAGCATATCTAACTCCATTAACTATTCCTCGTGTAACTTTTGTCTGTTTTCGGCTGCGCCGTATATACCCAGTTCTCTTCTTTTCCTAAATATTATCTTTTATATTCCTCTTCCTATTCTATCCCGATGAACCGATAGGTCAGTAATTAAGCCCGTAATGAAGGCTTAGCCATTTGATGTGTGTTTATAAGAGCCAAACTTGCCACCACTGGCTTCGATATCGTCCTCAGAAGCTCATTAAGATATTTTTTCTCTCGCATGATTTTGCAATGGCTTTAAGACGCAGAAGAGAAACATGATACGGCCTGTCTGCAAAGCAAGAAATTGTCTAATTTAAGAACAATGTAAGTCAAGTGTGGTTGTTCCCACACGAAGGCACACACACACACACACACACACACACACACACACACACACACACACATACACACACACACACACACACACACACACACACACACACACACACACACACACACACACACACACACACACACACACACACACACACACACACACACACACACACACACACATACAGCCCCCAGTGGCCTAGTGGGTAAAGCTCTTGCTTCACGCACGGAGTGGCCGGGTTCAATTCCCGGTGGGGCAGAAACATTTCGAAGTGTTTCCTTACATACACATACACACACACACACATATATACAACAGGCCTAGTGTCTAATTGACATGTGCCTAGGACAAAATGGTAACTAACTAACTAACACACACACACACACACACACAATTGACATGTGCCTAAGACAAAATGGTAACTAACTAACTAACACACACACACACACACACACACACACACAATTGACATGTGCCTAAGACAAAATGGTAACTAACTAACTACACACACACACACACACACACACACACACACCACCACCACCAGTACACGCACCTCCTTTTAAGGGGATTCTCGTTCAGTTCCTTCCGCGTTTCTTCCTGATGTAATTAAGATTTACATATCCTAAAGGAGCACTTTTTCTCTTGCTAAAATGTCCTAGCCAGTTTCTCATCTACCAGCTTGCAAACTTGCTTTTAGATTTCATTAAGATCCTGCTTAGTGACCACGTCCTATACGCTTAATATTATTGTTATCAAACTTCATACTCATAAGTGTCCGTATTCTAAGATGTAATTAAGATTTATGCTCTCATACAACCCGTAAAAATTCATTAAATTTCAGGTATGGAATGTTTAACGTGACTCCATCACTGTGTGTGAATGTGTGTTTATATCATCTCCCCTCCCCTAGGCTGTACTCCGTCTGCGGTCTTCTTTGTCCAACCCCAAGCTTCATGACTTTGCACTTGCTGGGGTTAAACTCCAGGAGCCATTTGTCAGACCAGGCTTGTAGCTTGTCCAGATCCCCTTGTAGCCTTCCCTGGTCCTCGTCCGCTTGTATTCTCCATTAGTTTCAAGTCGCATGCGAGCAAGGACACCTCTGACGCCATCTCTTCTCTCATGGACATTCACGCATGTAACGTTTATGTAAACGTTCTAGTTTCTCACTTTTGAGCTGTAATTCCTTTTTTACTTAAAGACGTAAATATAACTCTCAGTGTATATGCACTAAGTGGTGTGTATTTCTCCGTTTATATACACTAAAAGGCGTAGATTTCTCATTGTGTATTTATTCTGAGATGTTTATCATTCGGTGTATATAAAGAGGTATATACGTATCTCTGTGAATATAATAAACCGCGAGGAATATATTTCTCAGAGTATATACAATGAAATTTTTAATTTCTATTGTATTAATTAAAGTATGTTTGTCATATATTTACAAGAGTTACAGTGTTAATGAACCACTTTCACTCATTAGGCTTTAAACTTAACAAATTAATTAACTCGAGAGTGACATATACAGTGCTCATCCTTTTTCTTCAGTGTTTCTATGTTCGTTGATATTATTTATAAGCGAAGCCACACAATGGGCCGCGGACTTCATCGAGGAACGTGAGAGTTTCAGAACTCTTTCACTGTGGGTTTAAAATCTTTTTGGAAGCAGATTTCAAAGCAAATTTATTTTTTTAAATCTTTTATTATTTTTTTTTTTTTTAAGATGGGTTTCGAAACTTTTTGAAAGCGGGGTTCGAAACATTTTCAACGTGAGGCTCGAAACGTTATTGAGGAGGATCTTAAAAACGTTTTTAAAGGGGATTTCTTATTTCTTTTTAAAGTTGGTGAAAAAATGCAAAGTGACTCGTAACACAGAGTTTTGTAGTGGTGACTACCATGTTACCGTAACTAAAATACAGCGCGTTACATCAATATTCATACAAATACAATGTAATGAATTAAATTTTTAATTATGCTTATATAGCATTATCGTATGGCTTGACAAGGAAGTGTTGGCCATCAAGTGTTTCAAGTGTTGGCCATCAAGTGTTTCAAGTGTTGGCCATCAAGTGTTTCAAGTGTTGGCCATCAAGTGTTTCAAGTGTTGGCCATCAAGTGTTTCAAGTGTTGGCTATCAAGTGTTTCAAGTGTTGGCCATCAAGTGTTTCAAGTGTTGGCCATCAAGTGTTTCAAGTGTTGGCCATCAAGTGTTTCAAGTGTTGGCCATCAAGTGTTTCAAGTATTGGCCATCAAGTGTTTCAAGTGTTGGCCATCAAGTGTTTCAAGTGTTGGCCATCAAGTGTTTCAAGTGTTGGCCATCAAGTGTTTCAATTGTTGGCCATCAAGTGTTTCAAGTGTTGGCCATCAAGTGTTTCAAGTGTTGGCCATCAAGTGTTTCAGGTTCACGGATCGTCTGTGTCAAATTTGGCCGAGAAACAGTGGTTGTGCCACTCATTCATTTCAAGGGCAGTACCTCGGTTCTGGTGAAGGGCTCTTGATCCAAGGAATTAAAGCTATGCTTCCCTGCCTCTAATAGAATTTCGTTATCTCCCATGAAGGTAATAATATTGTAATAATGAAGATAATAATTATAATAATAATAATAGTAATAATGAAGATAATAATAATAATAATAATAATAATAATAATAATAATAATAATAATAATAATAATAATAATAATAATAATAATAATAATAATAATAATAATAATAATAATAATAATAATAATAATAATTATAATAATAACGCCTCCTAGTTTTGTAACCCTTCGTCAGTCTTCATCTTCATTCTTCACCTGCGTCATCTTCCACTTTCATCAATCATTAATTTCGTCAATCTCCACCTTTGTTAGTCATCACTTTCGTCAGTCTCCACCTTCGTTAGTTATCACCTCCGTCAATCTTCACCTTCGTATGTCTTCACCTTCTTCAGACTTCACTTTCTAAAAGCAGGAAACTTCCCCTCAACCTCCCCACCCCTCCCCCCCCTCCCTCTCCCTCTTCCCCTCCCCTCCCCCACCCCCTCCACCTCCTCCACAACACCGAGATTAAGCGACTCTTCCTCGTCATTTACATACGCAAATTAATTTTGATTTAAGAACTGCAAGATAATGGCCCCAGCTTGTGAAGATTGCCTCAAAATTTAAGATCCTCGCTAATTATCTTCATTAATTCATCAGGGGTTAAATATTCCCTTCATTATACAGACTTTCAATTAGTCGGGATCTTTTAATTAGGTTGTTGAGGCTCCAGGCTCGAGCGAGTGCAAGTATTAGCCATTATTATGTCAGGAAATGAGCTGCGTTGCCACAACAGGTCCATACCTAACTGAAGGTCCTTCTAATAAACGTGAAAATTTGTGAGAAAGTTAATTTCTAGGGAGGAAGATTGTCTCTGGAGAGCCCTATGGGAAAGCCTGGCTGCAAGAGTAGTGTTTAGGTGTTGTAATATACGGATGGAGGAATCCAATCACGGAACGGGTGAGGCTTAACCCATGATTTGATTGCAAACGTGTTACTGCGATTAAGTGAGACGTAAGGATGGATGGAGGACTGAGCCTCCATTCGTATGACTACACGGATTTAGAGTTTCGCATTAATATAATAATGATTTGGAGGGCTCTATGGGAGACAGGTGAATAGTGAAGGTGAAAGGCTGGAGGCTTGACTCCACCTCTTAGATACTCAACTATCTGACCTCCAGGAAAAGACGGGGAAGTGAGGGAATTCGGCAGTGGTAATTGACTGGCTATTGTTTTTAATTGAGGATCGCGCTTGTACTGTTTCTTATTCTATGATCCACAGGTGAATATAATAAGAGGTCACAGTGCTTCGGATGGTCTGGGATATCTCAGCTTTCTCCAGTCTGAACCATGTTACTGCTGAAAGTGTCTCGGAAATTGCCAATTGTCGGCTTATACCACTGTCATATCTACCAGAATGTGGGATGTAGGAGTGGTAGTGATGAATGAGCAGTAGCGGAAAGAAACCGATAGACATTAATCTTTAGTTTGAAGAACTGTGTAAGTTAGAATGTTAGTCCAATATGAGAAGTGGGCATTAATTAGTAGTTGTGTTTAGGGAGGCGAGTGTAGAGAGGCGAGTGTAGGGAGGCGAGTGTAGGGAGGCGAGTGTAGGGAGGCGAGTGTAGGGAGGCGAGTGGAGTGTAGAGGCGTATCTGAAGTCAAATCCAACTCTGTACCAATAGGAATGTCAGGTACTTGGTCCCATCCCACATGCTCTTCCAAGACATAACTGGAAGGATAATACTCCCACACTAATCCCAGATTGTAATGAGGCACCTCGTCCCTTGTTTGGTTCTCGTATAAATCCGGGGGAGGTAACCTCCATTTGAACACTCAAGAGTTTTTCCAGAAACATTAAGGAAGACCTACGTGATATTTACCTGCCTCACGAAGGTTCCTTCAGTGGGTGGAGTAGTGATAGTGGTGGGTGGAGTAGTGATAGTGGTGGGTGGAGTAGTGATAGTGGTGGGTGGAGTAGTGATGGTAGTGGGTGGAGTAGTGATGGTAGTGGGTGGAGTAGTGATGGTAGTGGGTGGAGTACTGATAGTGGTGGGTGGAGTAGTGATAGTGGTGGGTGGAGTAGTGAGGGTGGTGGGAGTAGTAGTGAGGGTGGTGGCATTAGTAGTGAGGGTGGTGGGTGGAGTAGTGAGGGTGGTGGGTGGAGTAGTGAGGGTGGTAGGAGTAGTAGTGAGAGTGGTGGGTGGAGTAGTGATGGTGGTGGGTGGAGAACTGATAGTGGTGGGTGGAGTAGTGATGGTAGTGGGAGGAGTAGTGATGGTAGTGGGTGGAGTAGTGATAGTGGTGGGTGGAGTAGTGATAGTGGTGGGTGGAGTAGTGATAGTGGTGGGTGGAGTAGTGATAGTGGTGGGTGGAGTAGTGATAGTGGTGGGTGGAGTAGTGATAGTGGTGGGTGGAGTAGTGATAGTGGTGGGTGGAGTAGTGATAGTGGTGGGAGTAGTAGTGAGGGTGGTGGGTGGAGTAGTGAGGGTGGTGGGAGTAGTAGTGAGGGTGGTGGGAGTAGTAGTGAGGGTGGTGGGTGGAGTAGTGATGGTGTTTTATTATGTATTTATACAATATTTCTTGTTTATAAATACATTTTTCTCATTTAAAAATCCGTTTAAAAAAATTGGTGTGTTTTTTGGGGGGCTGGAAAAAACTTAATGGCATTTCACTTAATTTCAATGAGGAAAATTGATTTGATATACGATCAAATTGAGTTACGAGCTGAGTCAAGGAACGACTTAAACTCATAAGTCAAGGTACCACTATGTATGTATATATATATATATATATATATATATATATATATATATATATATATATATATATATATATATATATATATATATATATATATGTGTGTGTGTGTGTGTGTGTGTGTGTGTGTGTGTGTGTGTGTGTGTGTGTGTTGTGTGTGTGTGTGTGTGTGTGTGGTGTGTGTGTGTGTGTGTGGTGTGTGTGTGTGTGTGTGTGTGTGTGTGTGTGCGTGTGTGTGTGTGTGTGTGTGTGTGTTGTGTGTGTGTGTGTGTGTGTGTGTGTTGTGTGTCTGTGTGTGTGTGTGTGTGTGCTGTGTTGTGTGTAATATATAGTGGTAATAATCGTAGTAGTAGTAGTGGGAGTAGTAGTAGTAATAGGAATAGTAGCAGTGGTAGTTGTAGCAATTATAGCTGAAGTATCAAGAGAAGTAGTAGTAGTTGTAATTGTGACGTCAGTAATAACAGAAATAGCTCTGGTTTTAGTAGTAGTTTTAGTAATAGTATCAGTAGTGGCAGAAGTAACCCCGGTAGTGGTAATTGGAGCTGCAGATGTATTAGTACTAGCAGCAGTATTACTAATAACACTAGTAAAACAAAAGAATTAGACAGATGTGCAGCATCTGGGTGTCTCTGTTGTAGATGTTTCAGCATCCAGTGGTTCTGCCAATACAAATTCAAGGACATAATTGGAAGGCAGTCGACTATATCTATATACAAAAGATGAGGTAATCCGTCCCTCAGCCTTGAAGTTGGTGAAGAGCACCGTAGTCTTGAAGAATCTGAAGCACAGGCGCTTCTATACTGGCGTCAGGTGAGGGATATGTAGCAGACGAAAAGTCTGCTATGAAGATACCTAGATGTTGCACATGTGTCTAATTCTTCATATTGTTTGTATTTTATACCATACATGTACCACTTGTAGCATCATCAGCAATATTAATAGTAGCAACTTAAGAGGACTTGCAAAGATTTTTTTTTTTTAGAAATAAAACGAAAATTTTTATAATCTCCATTAATTCATTAGTGAGTTCCTGATACCCCCTCTATCTTACCCCTCTCCTGCCTTTTTCACTTCTATCATTTCTCCATCTCTTTTCTTCGTCTCCTCATCTTCTTTCCTCTTCCCTTCACTTGCTGCCCTTCTTTACTTAGCAATAAATAGACACTTATGGAAAAATAAACACAAATGCAGTGTGATCCTTTATTGACAACGTTTCGCCCTCACAGTGAGCTTTATCAAGTCACAAACAGCTCTGTCTGGGTAAAAAGTACATGAGTATATATAGGGTGGAGAGTTTGTTGGAGAATACTGGGTAGGATGGATCTAAGACTGACCTGTAAGGGACGGGCGGGTGTTTATGTTGTTATGTAGGATAACGATGAAGAAGTTTCCATGCAATGGGTTCAGCTGTGATGCAGAAGCTGTTGTCCTGGTTGAAACTGTTAAACAGATGAGTGATTATTCCAGAATTCTGCGGTACCTGAAGGTCATCCTCCCTCGCGAAGAGTCTTGCGTCTGTGTAGTTGATTAAATAGTCGAAAACACCGAAACTTCCACAACCATTTAACCAACTACAGAGATGCAAGACTCATCGCCAGGGAGGATGACACTCAGTACCGCAAAATGGGCCAATAAATGATCCTTGTGGAACGCCACTTGAGACTGATCCCCATTCAGATTTCACCTCATTTATGCGCACTCTGATTCCTGTTGGTGAGCCATGCCTAGATTCATGACAGGATTTTTTCCTCAATACCATGTGCTGCCACTATCTTTAAAAGTCCTTAGTGTGGTACTCTATCAAAAGCTTTACTAAAATCCAAATAAATAATATCGTATTCTTTATCATGATCAACTGCCTCAAAGGTTATGCTGAATAAAGTCAATAAATTAGTCAGGCAGGAACGGCCTCTCGTGAATCCATGCTGAGTATCATAGATCAGATTATGCTTATCAAGATGGCTTCCTAAAATATCAGCTATAATTAATTCTAGCAATTTGCTTATTGTGCAGTAATTTGACGGTAACGCCTTATCCCCTGCTTTAAAAATAGGAATTACATAAGCCATCTTCCACATATCAGACACTACACCTGTTTGAAGAGATATATTAAAAAAGGTAAGTTAGTTTCAAAAACTTTCATTTCTGCACTTCTTAAACCCATGAAAAAAGTTCATAAGGGCCCTGGGATTTATTTTGCTTTAATCGGTCAACCTGTCTGAGTACCATATCTGTTTGTGTACCATTCTGTTTTTCAGTAAGCTGCCCAGAGTTATTTTTCAGAGGACCTATCTTTTCTCTATCCTTTTTTCTATATACCTCGAAAAAGCCTTTCGAGTTAGTTTTTGAATCATTTGCTATTTTAATTTCATAGTTCCGCTTAGTTTTTCATATCCCTTTTTTAATCTTCCTCTTAATGGGAATAAACTGATCCATGAGATGGCCCTCACCTCTTTTGATACACCTATAAAGATGTTTGAGTCTATTGTTAATCCATTTCGGATCATTTCCATTTGATATAATTTCTCTAAAGTCTGAACGGAATAAATATTCTTCGGGGAGCATGTTTAGTGTTTAGAAAACTGTCATACTGACAGTTCTCTTCGTTGCCCAGTCCACAGATGATAAGTGTCCTCTTAGCCCATTGTAATTTGCTAAGCGAAAATCTGGGACCGTTGCTGAATTATCCCTACTGTCAACTTCCAATCGATACTAAAGGTAATCGATTTGTATTCGCTCGCGCCAAGATTATTGAGTGCCAGAACCAAATCAAGAAGGTTATTTCCCCTTGTTTTAAAACTATACAACGTTTCAGCTTCAATGACTTCAATTGGGAGTTTGTTTCACTCATCCACAGAATGTTTTCCAATATCCATTCTAAATCTAAATTTTTCCAACTTTGAACCCATTGCTGCGAGTCCTATCTTGGTTAGATATTTTTAGCCCGTTATTTACATCTCTTTTATTTATTCCTGTTTATCATTTATACACCTCAGTCATACCCCTAAATCTACGCCTTTGTAGAGAGTGCAAATTCAGGTCCCTCAGTCTATCCTCGTTGGAGAGATTTCTGATACAAGGGATCAACTTGAGGATCAGCCGATTTTCTAGACTCACATACTGGGTAAAAGTAGAAAATTATGGTAATAATAATAATAAGACGCGGATTAAAAGACATGTTTTAGTTTCAATGGCTCAGCATCGGACGTAACTGGGAGAGCTACAGCCCACCCTCAACACAAACTTATAGCTCCCGTCACTGACCTTCAGTTTATAGGACGCAGGTTGGTTTTTGGAGATATTTTATGGAAAAAAATGCGTCTAATAATCCGAGAAATACGGTAATAAAGGCAAGATCACAGGAGCAATGCTTCACTAATGTTTCTTTAGAATTTCAGTTGCGCGCTCTCTCTCTCTCTCTCTCTCTCTCTCTCTCTCTCTCTCTCTCTCTCTCTCTCTCTCTCTCTCCTCAATCTCTCTCTTTCACACACGCACACACACACACACACACACACACACACCTGGTCCAGGAATTGGCTCCTGGAGTTCAACCCCACCAAGTGCAAAGTCATGAAGATTGGGGAAGGGCAAAGAAGACCGCAGACGGAGTACAGTTTATAGGGGGCCCAGAGACTACAAACCTCAATCAAGGAAAAAGATCTTGGGGTGAGTACAACGCCAGGCACATCTCCTGAGGCGCACATCAACCAAATAACAGCTGCAGCATATGGGCGCCTAGCGAATCTAAGAACAACATTCCGACATCTTAATAAGGAATCGTTCAGGACCCTGTACACTGTGTACGTTAGGCCCATACTGGAGTATGCAGCACCAGTTTGGAACCCACACCTAGCCAAGCACATAAAGAAAATAGAGAAAGTGCAAAGGTTTGCAACACGACTAGTCCCAGAGCTAAGGGGTATGTCCTACGAGGAGAGGTTAAGGGAAATCGACCTGACGACACTGGAGGACAGGAGAGAAAGGGGGGACATGATAACGACATATAAAATACTGAGAGGAATTGACAAGGTCGATAGAGACAGAATGTTCCAGAGATGGGACACAGCATGGTCAGGAAGTGGAATAGCTTGAGAAGCGATGTAGTGGAGGCAGGATCCATTCATAGCTTTAAGAAGAGGTATGATAAGGCTCATGGCGAAGGGAGAGAGACCCAGTAGCGTCCAGTGAAGAGGCGGGGCCAGGAGCTATGAATCGACCTCTGCAACCACAACTAGGTGAGTACACACACACCAAGCAGACAGTCGCTGCTCAGAGGCCACGGCAGCTGTGCTCACATGCTTAAATAATTATATACATACGCACAGGTGCACACGAACAAATATAAAGATAAAACATTCACAGGTATATGAGTCCATGCATACACGCAAATATGCTTACATAAACGTATTATCAGGCATGCATGATTGTATACGCACACAAAGGCCACATTTAGACACACATGCGCGCACGCACACCACACACATACACACTCACACACACACACACACACGCCGGTGACGAGCGGTGTACCGCAGGGGTCAGTCCTAGGACCAGTGCTATTCTTGGTATGTGTGAATGACATGACGGATGGGATAGACTCAGAAGTGTCTCTGTTCGCAGATGATGTGAAATTAATGAGGAAAATAACATCGGATGAAGACCAAACAGGACTTCAAAGTGACCTGGACAAGCTTGACATCTGGTCTAGCAACTGGCTTCTCGAATGTAACCCCACCAAATGCAAAGTCATGAGGATCGGAGAAGGGCAAAGAAGACCGCTGACAGAGTACAGGCTAGGTGGACAAAGGCTACAAACCTCATCAAAGGAGAAAGATCTTGGGGTGAGTATAACGCCAAGCACGTCTCCGGAAACACACATCAACCAGATAACCGCGGCAGCATATGGGCGACTGGCAAACCTAAGATTAGCGTTCCGTTACCTTAACAAGGAATCGTTCAAGATACTGTACACCGTGTACGTCAGGCCCATACTAGAGTATGCAGCACCAGTCTGGAACCCACACCTGGTCAAGCACGTCAAGAAATTAGAGAAAGTGCAAAGGTTTGCGACAAGGCTAGTTCCACAGCTCAGGGAAATGCCATATGAAGAAAGGTTGAAGGAACTAGGACTAACAACACTGGAGGACAGAAGGGTTAGAGGAGACATGATAACGACATACAAAATACTGCAGGGAATCGACAAGGTAGATAGTGACAGGATGTTCCAGAGAGGGAATACAGAAACAAGGGGACACAACTGGAAGCTGAAGACTCAGATGAGTCAAAGGGATGTTAGGAAGCACTTCTTCAACCATAGAGTAGTTAGGAAGTGGAATAGTCTAGCGAACGATATAGTGGAGGCGGGAACCATACATAGTTTTAAGACTAGGTATGATAAAGCTCATGGAGCAGGGAGAGCAGAGACCCAGTAGCGGACAGCAAAGAGGCGGGGCCAGGAGCTGAGCCTCGACCCCTGCAACTACAATTAGGTGAGTACAATTAGGTGAGTACACACACACACACACACACACACATGGAAGACAGCAAATGTAGTTCCAGTTTTTAAAAAAGGAGACAGGAACGTAGCACTAAACTACAGACCAGTGTCACTGACATGTATAGTATGCAAGGTCATGGAGAAGATAGTCATAAGAGTGGTGGAGCACCTAGAAAGGAATGAGCTTATCAACGACGGAACGACGGCCAACACGGTTTCAGGGACGGGAAATCCTGTGTCACAAACCTACTGGAGTTCTACGACAGGGTGACAGCAATAAGACAAGAGAGAGAGGGGTGGGTAGATTGCATATTCTTGGATTGTAAGAAGGCGTTTGACACAGTTCCACACAAGAGATTAGTGCAGAAGCTGGAGGACCAGGCAGGGGTAACAGGGAAGGCACTACAATGGATCAGGGAATACCTGTCAGGAAGACAGCAGCGAGTCATGGTACGTGGCGAGGTGTCAGAGTGGGCGTCTGTGACGAGTGGGGTTCCACAGGGGTCAGTCCTAGGACCGGTGCTGTTTCTGGTATTTGTGAACTACATGACGGAAGGAATAGACTCCGAAGTGTCCCTGTTTGCAGATGATGTGAAGTTGATGAGAAGAATTCAATCGGACGAGGACCAGGCAGAACTACAAAGGGATCTGAACAGGCTGCAAGCCTGGTCCAGCAATTGGCTCCTGGAGTTCAACCCCACCAAGTGCAAAGTCATGAAGATTGGGGAAGGGCAAAGAAGACCGAAGACGGAGTACAGTTTATAGGGGGGGCCAGATACTACAAACCTCAATCAAGGAAAAAAGATCTTGGGGTGAGTATAACGCCAGGCACATCTCCTGAGGCGCAAATCAACCAAATAACTGCTGCAGCATATGGGCGCCTAGCGAATCTAAGAACAACATTCCGACATCTTAATAAAAAATCGTTCAGGACCCTGTACACTGTGTACGTTAGGCCCATACTGGAGTATGCAGCACCAGTTTGGAACCCACACCTAGCCAAGCACGTGAAGAAGCTAGAGAAAGTGCAAAGGTTTGCAACAAGACTAGTCCCGGAGCTAAGTGGTATGTCCTACGAGGAGAGGTTAAGGGAAATCGACCTGACGACACTGGAGGACCAGAGAGATAGGGGGGACATGATAACAACATATAAGATACTGAGAGGAATTGACAAGGTGGACAAAGACAGAATGTTCCAGAGATGGGACACAGCAACAAGGTGAAGAGGCGGGGCCAGGAGCTATGAATCGACCCCTGCTACAACAACTAGGTGAGTACAACTAGGTGAGTACACACACACACACACACACACACATACACACACACACACACACACACACACACACACATACACACACACACACATACACACACACACACACACACACACACACACACACAGAATCACACACACATCACAGGGATGTTAGGAAATATTTCTTCAGTCACAGAGTAGTCGGGAAGTGGAATAGCTTGGGAAGCGATGTAGTGGAGGCAGGTTCCATACACAGCTTTAAGAAGAGCTATGATAAAGCTCATGGCGCAGGGAGAGTGACCCAGTAGCGGCCAGTGAAGAGGCGGGGCCAGGAGCTATGTATCGACCCCTGCAACCACAACTAGGTGAGTACAACTAGGTGAGTACACACACACACAATATTTTCAGGAACGATAATTGATAAAGAGCATTGATACATAACATGAATATAAAGAGCAACAAGAGAACAAGGATGTCTAAACAAGAAGTTTAGACAAGAATAATGGTGACAGGAGAAAGGAGGCTGACGACTTCTGCTGAATTAGAAAAAATATTATTTGAGGATTCTCGCCATGAACCTGAGACACCAGTAAACACTGTTAGTCTTACTGAGTTCCATAAAGCGCTACTCTTTTAGCACAAGCAGTACAAGAAGAAGAAAAAGCTCGATGCTTAGTCCACTTATCACTGCTCCGAATCTGACCAGTCAAACTGTTAGTGTTACTGGCGGCACATATAAAAGAAGATAACTTTAGCAACATGTGCAAAGATGGCGAATATGTCATAACCTTTGAGAAAGTTATATAAGGTCTAACAACTTACGTAAAGACCAATATTGGTATTAAGTCTGTAACCCACCCTTCCTCCCTCCCTCCCTTACTGGTATCAAATCCACCTACAAGCAACCCTCCCACCCTCCCTCCCTCCCTTACTGGTATCAACTCCACCTACAAGCAACCCTCCCACCCTCCCTCCCTCCCTTACTGGTATCAACTCCACCTACAAGCAACCCTCCCACCCTCCCTCCCTCCCTTACTGGTATCAACTCCACCTACAAGCAACCCTCCCACCCTCCCTCCCTCCCTTACTGGTATCAACTCTACCTACAAGCAACCCTCCCACCCTCCCTTACTGGTATCAACTCCACCTACAAGCCACCCTAAACCCTCCCTCCCTCCCTTACTGGTATCAACTCCACCTACAAGCAATCTTCCCACCCTCCCTCCCTCCATTACTGGTATCAACTTCACCTACAACACCCTTCCACCCTCCCTCCCTCCCTTACTGGTATCAACTTCACCTACAAGACACCCTCCCACCCTCTCTTACTGGTATCAACTTCACCTACAAGCAACCCTCCCACCCTCCCTCCCTCCCTTACTGGTATCAACTCCACCTACAAGCAACCCTCCCCTCCCTCCCTCCCTTACTGGTATCAATTCCACCTACAAGCAACCCTCCCACCCTCCCTCCCTCCCTTACTGGTATCAACCTCACCTACAAGCAACCCCCACCCTCCCTCCCTCCCTTACAGGTATCAACTCCACCTACAAGCAACCCTAACACCCTCCCTCCCTCCCTTACTGGTATCAACTCCACCTACAAGCAACTCCCACTCTCCCTCCCTCCCTTACAGGTATCAACTCCACCTACAAGCAACCCTCCTACCCTCCCTCCCTTAGTGGTATCAATTCCATCTACAAGCAACCCTCCTACCCTCCCTTACTGGTATCAACTTCACCTACAAGCAACCCTCCCACCCTCCCTTACTGGTATCAACTTCACCTACAACACCCTTCCACCCTCCCTCCCTCCCTTACAGGTATCAACTCCACCTACAAGCAACCCTCCCACCCTCCCTTACTGGTATCAACTCCACCTACAAGCAACCCTCCCACCCTCCCTTACTGGTATCAACTTCACCTACAACACCCTTCCACTCTCCCTCCCTCCCTTACTGGTATCAACTTCACCTACAACACCCTTCCACCCTCCCTCCCTCCCTTACTGGTATCAACTTCACCTACAACACCCTTCCACCCTCCCTCCCTCTCTTACTGGTATCAACTCCACCTACAAGCAACCCTCCCACCCTCCCTCCCTCACTCCCTAACTGGTATCAACTTCACCTACAAGCCACCCTCCCACCCTCATTTACTGGTATCAACTTCACCTACAACACCCTTCCACCCTCCCTCCCTCCCTTACAGGTATCAACTCCACCTACAAGCAATACTCCCACCCTCCCTCCCTCCCTTACAGGTATCAACTCCACCTACAAGCAACCCTCCCACCCTCCCTCCCTTAATGGTATCAACTTCACCTACAAGCAACCATCCCACCCTTCCTCCCTCCCTTACAGGTATCAATTCCACCTACAAGCAACCCTCCCACCCTCCCTCCCTCCCTTACTGGTATCAACTTCACTTACAAGCAACCCTCCCTCCCTCCCTTACTGGTATAAACTTCACCTACAAGCAACCCTCCCTCCCTCCCTTACTGGTATCAACTTCACCTACATGCAACCCTCCCTCCCACCCTCCCTCCCTCCCTCCATCCCTCCCTCCCTTACTGGTATCAACTCCACCTGTATGCAACCCTCCTTACTGGTATCAACTCCACCTGTATGCAACCCTCCCTTACTGGTATCAACTCCACATACAAGCAGATCCCTCCCTTATCAGGCACAAATATGACAACGAATGGAGTGTTAACTATGCAGTGTAGGAGACGTTGTTTAAATAACCGGTAAAGTTGGCTTCATTTTCGTGCACTGGACTTAACTGCATGACTGGTTAAAAGAACTACTTGATTAAGATGACTATCTCGTTAAGTAAAGACTAGTCGATTTAACCGGCAGTTCAAATACATAATGATCATGTGATTGCTGTTGAGGTTCATTGTTGAAACGAGGCCTCTTTAAGTTGCAGTTTGTTCAAGTTGACAATATATTTAACTACAGTTCACATATAGGGCTAAAAATTTATCCGCCTTGCTCCTGGTGATGGGCTTTTGTTTCAAATAATTGGAACTAACCTTCCCTTCCTGGAATCAAACCAATCAGGTTTGATTACCTACCTACCTACCTGGAGGGCATTCCGTAGATCTACGCCCCCAGGCCCGATCCATGACCAGGCTTTATTCAAGGAATAAAACTTCTATGATTCCTACAGTTTAAACGCTCCGCATACTACTACTACTACTACTACTACTACTACTACTACTACTACTACTACTACTACTACTACTACTACTACTACTACTACTACTACTACTACTACTAATAATAATAATAATAATAATAATAATAATAATAATAATAATAATAATAGTCATTGTAGAAACAGGACAGACTTCAAAAAATTCTAACATAAATGAGTGATGGAAGTACCTGATCACTGAAGCCACCTGGACTTGATCAGACGTAATGGCTGAAACGACTGGGCTATGATCACCAGCTGAGGGTAGACAGTAAGATGAAGATGACAGTTTATATACAGAACCAAGTCCTGCTAATTTCCACTTGCTGATTACGGCGACAAAACACTTAATTGGCCAGAAGCGAATGAAATGACGGTCTGTGTATGACGACAGAAAGGTTAAGATTACTCACCGGTTAAGACGAATGGCCGATTAAGATAATTCGGATAAGACGTCCCCTTGGCCCCTGCGTGTCTTGTGTCGGTAAATCAGTGGAACAACCCTCACTTTGACATCACTGATCATCCGTCATCACAACCCCTCTCTTCTTTTTTTTGTCCTCCTCTCATCCTCATCATAAATACAATGAACCTCTTTAGTATACCACATTACTCATCTCTACATCCGTTCAACCAGACCGTAGGAATGAGCAGAATCAATTTGTGACTACGGCCATGTGTAGTGGACAATGATACCCCAGTTAATGTGTCGGCTGACTCGTGTTGTGGGCCGCGATCTCTGTAAGTGAGACACACCCTAGCTTGTTATTATTGTAAATTATCGCTGACTAACAGGCTCTACCTGGGAAATTACAAAGAGAGAGAGAGAGAGAGAAGGGCACTGGTTTTCTGCCAGTCAATAATAGGGACTGTCACTAACCCTGTGAGACAACCTTCAGCTACATGCATCGTTAACACAGCTTGCTGTATTTCATCAGTTTTAGAACTTGTTGTAATGCTGATGAAAAAGAAGATTGTATTTATTTTTAACTCTAAGCTCAAATAAATGTAATGATCTGCGATCACTGGCATAAACTAAACCACCCAAAGGAAAAAACAAAAGAAGTGTGGAGTATTGCGTATTTTGGCTTTCTACTTAGGCCCTCTCCTGTTTTATTTTTACCCATGTAGATAACGTTTGTGACATACATATCTACGTATATACTTGGCAATCCAATGATAGAGAGAACATTGCATAGCCTCTTTGTAGTGTGAGGACGATTTGCCACCTCTGGTTAAATTACTGTCAGAGCTTGCTGGGCCAGTGATTAACTATTATTTCATCTTATCTCAGGTTTTATTCAAATTAGGGAATTGCTTCCTACC
This sequence comes from Cherax destructor, assembly GCA_009830355.1. NCBI lineage: Eukaryota > Metazoa > Arthropoda > Malacostraca > Decapoda > Parastacidae > Cherax > Cherax destructor. The sequence goes on from WNWK01009807.1 coordinate 45,058, forward strand.
CTACTAGACGAGAACCCCGTTGTAGAGTTATACGAAGCCATCTTCACTTTATGTTAAGTAAAAGGACACAAATGCAACTAATGTGACATGTATTGTTTGTAACGGCTTGACAAAGCTCCTGGAGAGCGAAACGTTGCCACAATAAAATGTCACATTAGTTACATTTGTGTCCTTTTACTTAACATATTGTCGGTAATTCTACCAATATTACATCTTCACTTTATGTTCTACAATTACTTTTCGGCCGGCAGACCAGCATTATATATATATATATATATATATATATATATATATATATATATATATATATATATATATATATATCATATATATATATATATATATATTATTTTTTTTTTTTTTTTTTTTTATTACCACATCGGCCGATTCCCACCAAGGCAGGGTGGCCCGAAAAAGAAAAACTTTCATCATCATTCACTCCATCACTGTCTTGCCAGAAGGGTGCTTTACACTACAGTTATAAAACTGCAACATTAACACCCTCCTTCAGAGTGCCGGCACTGTACTTCCCATCTCCAGAACTCAAGTCCGGCCTGCCGGTTTCCTGAATCCCTTCATAAATGTTACTTTGCTCACACTCCAACAGCACGTCAAGTATTAAAACCATATGCCTCCATTCACTCCTATCAAATACGCTCACACATGTTTGCTGGAAGTCCAAGCCCCTCGCACACAAAACTTCCTTTACCCCTCCCTCCAACCTTTCCTAGGCCGACCCCTACCCCGCCTTCCTCCACTACAGATTTATACACTCTCGAAGTCACTCTGTCTCGTTCCATTCTCTCTACATGTCCAAACCACCTCAACAACCCCTCCTCAGCTCTCTGGACAATCGTTTTGGTAATCCGCACCTCCTCAATTTCCAAACTCCGAATTCTCTGCATTATATTCACACCACACATTGACCTCAGACATGACATCTCCACTGCCTCCAGCCTTCTCCTCATTGCAACATTCATCACCCATGCTTCACACCCATATAAGAGCGTTGGTATAACTATACTCTCATACATTCCCTCTTTACTTCCATGGACAAGGTTCTTTGTCTCCACAGACTCGAAGTGCTCCACTCACCCTTTTCCCCTTATCAATTCTATGATTCACCTCATCCTTCATAGACCCATCCGCCGACATGTCCACTCCCAAATATCTGAATACATTCACCTCCTCCATACTCTCTCCCTCCAATCTGATATCCAATCTTTCGTCACCTATTCTTTTGTTATCCTCATCACCTTACTCTTTCCTATATTCACTTTCAATTTTCTTCTTTACACACCTACCAAATTCATCCACCAACCTCTGCAGCTTCTCTTCAGAATCTCCCAAAAGCACAGTGTCATCAGCAAAAAACAACTGTGACAACTCCCACTTTGTATTTGCTTCTTTATCTTTTAGCCCAACACCTCTTGCCAAGACCCTCGCATTCACTTCTCTTACAACCCCATCTATAAATATATTGAACAACCACGGTGACATAACACATCCTTGTCTAAGGCCCACATATATATATATATATATATATATATATATATATATATATATATATATATATATATATATATATATATATATATATGTCGTGCCGATTAGGTAAAACTGGTCAATTAGCAAGAACTCATCTAAAATTAAGCCCTTTCTAAAATTTTCTCTTATACGTTTAAAGATATATTTTTTCATTTATGTTAATGTAAGAATTTATAATTTTGTACCAAGAGAAACTTTGAAAACCTACCTAACCTTATTACAACAAGCGCAATTTAATTTAGCCTAACCCAACTAAATATATTTTAGATACGTTAACATTAATTTAATAATAAACAAACACAATTAAATATATTTTTTCCGTTATGTTCAGAATGATTTTGGCGAAATTATTGCATACACAAATTTTCACTTGTCTTATATGGCAAGGTGAGCGTTGCTATTTAAGCCAAAATCGAAGCTTTACCTAATCGGCACGACATATATATATATATATATATATATATATATATATATATATATATATATATATATATATATATATATATATATATATATATATATATATATATATATTTATATATATATATATATGTATGTCGTGCCGATTAGGTAAAACTGGTCAATTAGCAAGAACTCATTTAAAATTAAGTCCTTTCTAAAATTTTCTCTTATACGTTTAAAGATATATTTTTTCATTTACGTTAATGTAAAAATTTATAATTTTGTACCAAGAGAAACTTTGAAAACCTACCTAACCTTATTAAAACAAGCGCATTTTAATTTACCCTAACCCAACTAAATATATTTTAGATACGTTAACATTAATTTATTAATAAACAAACACAATGAAATATATTTTTCGTTATGTTCAGAATGATTTTGGCGAAATTATTGCATACACAAATTTTCACTCTTCTTATATGGCAAGGTGAGCGTTGTTATTTAAGCCAAAATCGTAAGTTTTACCTAATCGGCACGACATATATATATATATATATATATATATATATATATATATATATATATATATATATATATATATATATATATATATATATATATATATATATATATATATATATATATATATATATATATATATATATGTCGTGCCGATTAGGTAAACTGGTCAATTAGCAAGAACTCATCTAAAATTAAGTCCTTTCTAAAATTTTCTCTTATACGTTTAAAGATATATTTTTTTAATTTATGTTAATGTAAGAATTTATAATTTAGTACCAAGAGAAACTTTGAAAACCTACCTAACCTTATTACAACAAGCGCAATTTAATTTAGACTAACCCAAATAAATATATTTTTGATACTTTAACATTAATTTAATAATAAACAAACTCAATGAAATATTTTTTTTTCGTTATGTTCAGAATGATTTTGGCGAAATTATTGCATACACAAATTTTCACTTGTCTTATATGGCAAGGTGAGCGTTGCTATTTAAGCCAAAATCGCAAGTTTTACCTAATCGGCACTATATATATATATATATATATATATATATATATAAATCAGTAACAACACTGCGTCTAGCTGGAGGATCGAACCCGTGTTGTTTTAGCTGGCCTCACGGCGAGCGAAAATTCACGACGCTGTATACCACTGGACCATACAATCCTACAAACAACTTGAGCCTAGGAAACTAAGCTTGCTTCAAGTTGCGAGGACATACGATGGTGTGGATGCCTTAGAGCTAATTTCATTCTACTCCCCGTTTGGTGTACTAGCTTCCACAAGCAGTATATATAGTATTTAACAACGAACAAGTGGTATTTAATCAATAACAACACTGCAGTAGCCGGAGAATCGAACCAGGGCTAAATGCCACTTGTTTAGGGTTAGAGTTAGAGCTAAGGAAGGAGTAGCAATAATGTTGAAAGACAAGGTATGGCAATAAAAGAAAGAATATAAATGTAAAAATTCAAGGTTTATGTGGAGTAAAGTAAGGGTTGGAATTGAAAAGTGGGTTATAGTAAGTGTTTATGCACCTGGAGAAGCGAGAAGTGTAGAGGAGAAAGAGAGATTTTGGGAAATGCTGAGTGAGTGCATGGAGAGTTTTAAACCAACTGAGAGAGTACTTGTGGTTGGGCATCTCAATGCTAAGTGGGTAAAAATGTTGTAGGGGGAGTATTAGGTAAATTTGGGGTGCCAGGGGTAAATGAAAATGGGGAGCCTTTAATTGAACTATGTGTAGAAAGAGTTTTGGTAATAAGTAATACATATTTTATGAAAAAGAGGAAAAATAAGTATACAAGGTATGATATAGCACGTAATGAAAGTAGTTTGTTAGATTATGTATTGGTGGATAAAAGGTTGATGGGTAGGCTTATAGAGGGGCAACAATATATCGGATCATTATCTAGTTGAAGCTGCAGTTAGAGAAAGGGGAGATGGGACGAAAGGAAAATGGCAACAGTAAGAGAGAGGTTAAAGTTTATAAACTAAGGAAGGATGAAGTTAGGGTGAGATGTAAGCAATTATTGGCAGAAAGGTGGGTTAATGCAAGTATGGGTAGTAGGGGGTTGAAGAGGGATGGGGTAGTTTTAAAAATGCAGTATTAAAATGTACGGCAGAAGTTTGTGGCTATAGGAGGGTGGTGAATATGGAAAGAGGAGTGATTAGTGGAATGATGAGGTAAAGGGTGCGATAAAAGAGAAAAATGTAGCTTATGAAAGGTTTTTACAAAGCAGAAGTGATATAAGAAAGGCAGAGTACATGGAGAGTAAAGAAAGGTGAAGAGAGTGGTGAGAGAGTGCAAAAGGAGAGCAAATAAAAGAGTGGGAGAGGTACTGTCAAGAAATTTTGCTGAGAATAAGAAAAAAATTTGAGTGAGATAAACAAGTTAAGAAAGCCTAGGGAACGAATGGATTTGTCAGTTAAAAACAGAGTAGGGGAGTTAGAAGATTGGGAGCTGGAGGTATTGAGTAGATGGCGGGAATATTTTCAGGAACTTTCAAAAGTCAATGAAGAAAGGGAACCAGTAATTTCATGCACTGGCCAGGGAGGTATAACATCTTTTAGGAGTGAAGAAGAGCAGGATGTGAATGTGGGGGAGATGCGTGAGCCATTACATAAAATGAAAGAGGTAAACCAGCTGGAACTGATGGGATCATGACAGAAATGTTAAAAGCAGGAAGAGTTATAGTGTTGGAGTGGATGATATTTTTGTTTAATAAATGTATGAAAGAGGGGAAGGTACCTAGGGATTGACAAAGAGCGTGTATAATTCCTTTATATAAAGGGAAGGGTGATAAGTTTATAATAAAGGAACTAAAGATGTTAAGATTAAGATTATAAGGGGGATAAAGCTTTACTAAAGCCAATTAACCTGGAAAAGTGTATGGTAGGGTTATTATTGAACGAATTAGAGGTAAGACAGAGAGTAGGATTGCAGATGAACAAGGAGGCTTTAGAATGGGTAGGGGATGTGTTGATCAGGTGTTTACGTTGAAGCATATATGTGAACAGTATTTAGATAAAGGTAGGGAAATTTTCATTGCATTTATGGATTTAGAAAAGGCATATGATAGACTGTAGGGGAGCAATGAGGCAGATATTGCAAGTGTATGGAATAGGTAGTAAGTTACTAACTGCTGTGAAGAGTTTGTATGAGGATAGCGAGGCTCAGGTTAGGGTGTGTAAGAGAGAGGGAGATTACTTCCCAGTAAAGTAGGTCTTAGACAGGGATGAGTAATATCACCATTGTTGTTTAACATATTTATAGAAGGGGTTGTAAAAAAAAGTACATGCTAGGGTGTTGGGGAGAGGGGTGGGATTAAATTATGGGGAATCAAATACAAAATAGGAGTTGACACAGTTACTTTTTGCTGATGATACTGTGCTTTTAGGGATTTCTAAAGAAAAGTTACAAAAGTTAGTGGACGAGTTTGGGAGGGTGTGTAAAGGTAGAAAGTTGAAAGAGAACATAGATAAGAGTAAAGTGATGAAGTATCAAATGATTTAGATCAAGAAAAATTGGATATCACATTGAGAGAGGGAGTATGGAAGAAGTGAATGTTTTCAGATATTTGGGAGATGACTTGTCAGCGGATGGGTTTATGAAGGATGAGGTTAACCATAGAATTGATGAAGCAAAAAAGGTGAGTGGTGCGTTGAGGTATCTGTGGAGACAAAGAACGTTATCCATAAAGGCAAAGAAGGGAATGCACGAGAGAATAGTGGTACCAACACTCTTATATGGGTGTCAAGCATGGGTTGCAAATGTTGTAACGAGGAGATGGCTGGAGGCAGTGGAGATGTCGTGTCCAAGGGCAATGTGTGGTGTAAATAATATGCAGAGAATTCGTAGTGTAGAAATTAGGAGGAGGTGTGGAGTTGCTAAAAGTATTAGTCAGAGGACTGAAGAGGGGGTTGTTGAGGTGGATTGGTCATTTAGAGAAAATGAAACAAAGTAGAATGACTTGGAGAACGTATAAATCTTTAGGGGAAGGAAAGCGGGGCAGGGGTCGTCCCCGAAAAGGTTGGAGGGAGGGGGTAAAGGAGGTTTTGTGTGCGAGGGGATTGGACTTCCAGCAAGCGTGCGTGAGCGTGTTAGATAGGAGTGAATGGAGACGAATGGTTTTTGGGACCTGACGAGCTGTTGGAGAGTGAGTAGGCTAATATATTGTGAAGGGATTCAGGGAAGCTGGTTAGCCAGACTTGAGTCCTGGAACTGGGAAGTACAATGCCTGCACTTTAAAGGAAGGGTTTGGTATATTGACAGTTAGGAGGGACGTATAAGCTGTCGTATCTGTGCGACTCTTAAACGACAGTGATTATATAAGAGTGATGGTGAAAGTGTTGAATGATGGTGAAAGTTTTTCCTTCTTTTTGGGTTAGTCTTTCTATTTCGGTCACCCTGCCTCGGTGAGAAACGGACGAGGTGTTAAATATATATATATATATATATATATATATATATATATATATATATATATATATATATATATATATATATATATATATATATTATTGTAACAACGAACAAGTGGTATTGATCAATAACAGCACTGTGACTAGCAAGGACTCTAACCCATGAGGCTTTGGCAAGCCTCATGGTGAGCGAAACACATAACTCTCTAACCCACAGAACCAAGAACTAGCCCAGAGAGCAGTATATATATGTATATATATGTATTATATATATATATATATATATATATTATATATATATTATATATATATATATATATATATATATATAAATATATATATATATAATATTATTTGTAACTCAACTGAACGTAGTTATTATTCAATAACAACACTTTACTATCCAGAGTGTGGTTCAGTGGGCTAGAGCGTAATGTTTTTCGTCAACCATGAGCGGCCAAAGCATCATGAGTTTGACCTATGCTAGTACATGTAGTTATTGATCAATATATATATATATATATATATATATATATATATATATATATATATATATATATATATATATATATATATATATATCGTGCCATGAATCTAGGTAAACTTGAGATTTTGGCTTAAATGCAGCTCTTCTGCCATATAAGACAAGCGAAAATTTGTGTATCAATAATTCGCAAATCATTCTGAACCTAACGAAAAATATATTTCATTGTGTTTGTTTATTATTAAATTAATGTTAACGTATCTAAAATATATTTAGTTGGGTTAGGCTAAATTAAATTGCGCTTGTTGTAATAAGGTTAGGTAGGTTTTCAAAGTTTCTCTTGGTACAAAATTATAAATTCTTACATTAACATAAATGAAAAAAATATATCTTTAAACGTATAATAGAAAATTTTACAAAGGACTTAATTTCAGATGAGTTCTTGCTAATTGACTAGTTTTACCTAATCGCACGACATATATATATATATATATATATATATATATATATATATATATATATATATATATATATATATATATATATATATATATATATATATATAGTATAGCAAACCACATGAAAGTCGTATGTCGTGAACTTCATTCATGGAGGGGGATCCATTTTGTGTTGAAGCATTTCTCATTCTCCGGACCTCATGCCCAAGGACTAGGGTATGTAAGATGAATGGTTTCCAAAGCATATCCGGATAATAGGAAAAAGTCAATACTAGCAAAGACAAAAGTCATAATAATAATTTTGTGCCATGTCACATTGTTAAGTCCAGCTGAAGAAGTGCAGATATAATGGTACTGTTGCTTTGCCTTTGCTTAAAACGGTTCTTCTGTCATTTATTATAACATTATGGAGAAACTAGCAAGATATGCAAGAAAATTTTTGTGCCCTCGGTCAAGAAGGTCAGGCTGTGTTGCAAATGAACTTTAGAGAAGGATATCAATCCAAAGTACACATTCAAGCTGGATGTTGATCAGAGGCCGCGCGACCTTGTGAAGCTGGAGAGGTTCTGCATGGAGAAGTGACCGAATATTGCTGGTGAGTTTACATAATGTTCTAAAAGTTATTACAAACGTCTTTTGTCGTGTTATCAGAGTCAAAAGAGCTTTATAAATAAATGGCTGCAGTAGTATGCGGTTACGTGAACATTGTGTATATCGCTTTATAACTAATTTTTAAATAATGATCCCTTTGTTATATGCAAGTAGCTGTTGAAAAAATACCAATTCATTTGAGGTGAATGTCATGAAATTAATTTAAATTTATGTCTTTACGATAACTAATGTTATTTATAAAACAATACCAGATTTTGTAAATAGTGAACTGTCAAAGTGCAAGTGTTTTAGTATTCTTTATATTAATAAATTCAGTGATAAATACGCCACTGACAAAGATTGAAAACGAATAATGGCATATTTAAATTATTTTACAGTTTTCACTTGTTATTACAAAAAAGAATACCAGTTGCAACTAGCAAACCTACCCAGGAAAACAAGGAAATATAAAGTTGCCTGTTGCAAAACCAGTTTGCAAAACGTTTGTATTAGGTCTCCTTTGTTGTACTGTCAAAAAGAACTTCTTATCCTCAAGAAATGCATAAGATGTCCTTCTATCTTCTTTTTCCTCTCTTATCCCGTCAGTCTTTCGTGATTCTTTGCTTGGTTGGCAAGTCAGGATTTATTATTCATTAAATCGCGTTGTAGTTCTTAAATAAGAATCCATTGTCCTCAAGGTGCACCCAAAGTGTCTCTCTTATTGGTGCTTGAATCACCTTGCTTGAATCACCTTGCTTGAATCACCTTGCTTGAATCACCTTGCTTGAATCACCTTGCTTGAATCACCTTGCTTGAAGCACTCGTCACAGACACTGCATTGTGCATTACTGCGCCTTATAATTGGAATATTTCTTCAGAATTTTTAAAAAAAATTTGCCATTCTCTGCGAATAAATCCTTTGTTTTTTTCTTTCATTTGCATTAATTGATCCTTGACGATCACCTTCCTTCTGATGTACATACAGATGTACTTTTGCTTCTACTTTTGCTTCAACTTTTGCTTCTACTGCGGTACTTAAAAATTGTTTTCAAACTGCTTCTCCGTTTTCCTCCGGATTAAAAAAAGTAAATCTGTTCTTGCTCGGTGCTGACCACTCTTCTGGTGTAGCTTATCTTCCTGACCATTTTTTTGTTTATTATTGTCTTTAAGATTCGCTTCCCTGCATTGCCAACTGGAGGATAAATTCTCTTTGTGCCTCGTATGTATTTTCTTCATCCTGGATATGGATGAATCTGTTTGTCGCTTCACCTTTATGGCGCTTGCGTGTGTACTCACCTAATTGTGGTTGCAGGGGTCGAGACTCAGCTCCTGGCCCCGCCTCTTCGCTGTCTGCTACTGGGTCTCTGCTCTCCCTGCTCCATGAGCTTTATCATACCTTGTCTCAAAACTATGTATGGTTCCTGCCTCCACTATATCTTTCTCTAGTCCATTCCACTTCCTGACTACTCTGTGGCTGAAGAAATGTTTCCTGACATCCCTTTGACTCATCTGAGTCTTCAGCTTCCAGTTGTGTCCCCTTGTTTCTGTGTTCCCTCTCTGAAACAACCTGTCACTATCTACCTTGTCAATTCCCCGCAGTATTTTGTATGTCGTTATCATGTCTCCTCTGACCCTTCTTTCCTCCAGTGTTGTTAGTCCTATTTCCCTCAACCTTTCTTCATAAGACAGACCCCTGAGTTGTGGAACTAACCTTGTCGCAAACCTTTGCACTTTCTCTAGTTTCCTTATGTGCTTGACCAGGTGTGGGTTCCAGACTGGTGCTGCATATTCTAGTATGGGCCTGACGTACACGGTGTACAGTGTCATGAACGTTTCCTTGTTAAGGTAACGGAACGCTAATCTAAGGTTTGCCAGACGCCCATATGCTGCCGCAGTTATCTGGTTGATGTGTGCCTCCGGAGACGTGCTAGGCGTTATACTCACTCCAAGGTCTTTCTCCTTTGCCGAGGTTTGTAGCCTTTGTCCGCCTAGCTTGTACTCTGTCAGCGGTCTTCTTTGCCCTTCTCCGATCCTCATGACTTTGCATTTGGAGGGATTGAATTCGAGAAGCCAACTGCTAGACCAGATGTCGAGCTTGTCCAGGTCTGTGTGTGTGTGCGTGTGTGTGTGTGTGCGTGTGTGTGTGTGTGCGTGTGTGTGTGTGTGTGTGTGTGTGAGTAGAGAGAGAGAGAGAGAGAGAGAGAGAGAGAGAGAGAGAGAGAGAGAGAGAGAGAGAGAGAGAGAGAGAGAGAGAGAGAGCTGCACCCATCCTCCACACTGTAATTATCTCGAACAGCTTTTTATGATGGATGAGTCAGTTTGTCTAGGGATATTACACGCCCCCGCCTTCACTCCTCCTCGGTGTCACACAAGATGATGATGATGATGATAATAATAATAATAATAATAATAATAATAATAATAATAATAATAATAATAATAATAATAATAATAATAATAATAATAATAATAATAATAATAATAATATTAATAATAATAATAATAATAATAATAATAATAATAATAAGTTAAAAAATAAGAATAATAAGTATAAGAATAATAAGAATAAAAATCTAAATGGTAGTAATATGAGGAGAAAAAGAGAAAAGAAAAAAATGAAGATAAAGAAAAATAACAAAAAAGAGAAGAAGAAGAAGAAGAAGAAGAAGAAGAAGAAGAAGAAGAAGAAGAAGAAGAAGAAGAAGAAGAAGAAGAAGAAGAAGAAGAAGAAGAAGAAGAAGAAGAAGAAGAAGAAGAAGAAGAAGAAGAGGGAGGAGGAGGAAGAAGAGTATTAGAAGAAAAATTACATTATCCAGTGATTGCAATCTAGAAGGGCAAATAATAGTGTTGCAGGTATAAATGCACACAGCAGAGGCGGTCACCGGAGCACGAATCTCTGCTGCTGTCTGACGAGGTACTTCCCGAGGAGGAATGTATTTAATTTTGCCGGGGTGTATGTTTACGAAATGTTGACTGACTGGCCAAAACGCTGAAGTGTATTCAAACCGGTTGCCCGCCAGACCAGCTGTCAAATATAAGAATAGCCTTCAGAAAGTTAATTAAGTACTCATTCAAAAGAGTTTACTCCATGTAAGGAAGACTGTTTTAACGTCAGCTAGTGGGGTCGGCTGTTAGTGGCCTCGAAATTTCCTTTTCTTTATATTGTTATTATATACATAGTTAAGAGCTAAGCTAGAAGAGGTCACACAGCTCACGAGGAATGCAGGTAGTTGAATTTGATAATAGGAAGGCAAAGGTAGATCCAATTCCTTATATGAAAAGCAGTTCATTCACCAGCATCAAGCACTTTATCAAGCATTTTATCAAATTTACACCAGGTAAGTAGAATCAGTATTACACTAAGCTTTGAAATCACGACGAATATAAACAATATTAAGAAAGTTTAAGGATTTGCCAAATGGCCTGTCCTAAAATTAAAAATACCTTCGATATGTAGATAAATCTCACGTATTTGCTCCATTGACAAGAGAAGACAGAACAGTGTACAGAACATGGCGACACACATGAAAACTAGATGCTCTAATTACCCCCAAAAGAATGACAAAGAATTCTTTCAGTACAAGAATTACAAACAAATAGAATGCATTCGTAAAGTTTAAGCAATTTTTCAAACCGTAGAGGACATACAATCCCTGATGAATGGGAGATACTCAGGTTTGACCCAAGAAAGGGACAATGCTCTCATAAGAATGGTGAGTAGATCAGTCTGAAGCAGCTGGGGACAGTAATAACTGAACACAGAAACACCATCAGTGCTAATGTTTAATACAGCAACGAGTTGATGGCAAATTTGGCAGCAACACTTGGACAGTGGGGAGAGCAAATTTAAGGCTCGGAAAACTGCACTGCTAAGACAGAAGGACTAGAAAGCTTGAGAGGGAAGAGAGAGGCTTACTTAATAAGATGAAAGATAGGTATATAGATGGGGTAGGCTTTGAAATAAAGTATTAGAGAGATAGCAACAAATTGAAATTCTTCTGTATAAGACACGGCAATTGATTTGGGAACTAGGCCAGCAGGCAGGATAAGGAAAAGAAAAAAAGTGCTTAAAAACAAAAGTTGGGAAGAATTTAACAAAACTAAACGAAAAAGACAAATAATAGATGAATATAGGAAGAAGTTATTTGCCGGAATTTTCAAGGACGACTCAGGAATACCACTTGAAATAAAAGAAGCTGGAATGAATGCATAATACATAGAATCTATAGAAAATAAAGAAGACTTTATAATGCAAAGATTAAGAAAGACAGAAAAATAAAACAGCGAAGAAAGCCGAACACGGGAGAGGAAAACCTCCGAGGAATACTGAGAGACAATAGTGAAAAATAATGTGATTAGGAGATAATAAAGGATAAGAAGGATCAGAAAAGACATTTAGGTAAAAAAAAAAATTGCTTCAAGTGAATTTTAGAAATTAGAGAGCATTTGAAAAAAAATATTTAGGAAATAAAATTAAGGATTCTCTTTAAAAAAAAATAAATAAATAAAGTAATAGATAAAGGGATGTAAATATAAATATTACTGTCTCTACAACGTCGGAATAACAGCGAAGTGCAACAGCTAGAGAGGGATATAGTGGAAGCAGAAACAACACAGATTCAAAAGAAGATATGAAAGCGGAACTCGGCTAATGAAAGGCTGCGAAGCTAGCCCAAGAGCTATAGTTGGAAATTCGCAAAATTAGACTAATTACAACTGCAACCATAAAATCTCTACACCATCAACTAGATGGGAGAAGATAATAGCATTTCGCCACGGTCGTCATTTGCAAAAAGAACGGCTGGATGACCCGTACGGGTTTAGCGCTTTCCTTTTTAAATTTATTAATAATAACTCTAAAGCACTTACTCATCCATTGTTCCCAGCCTCTCGAGTGCACGAAGATATATACATAAAATTCGAAAAAAAAAACGATTACTTATTGAAAGAAAATTGTGAACACACACACACAAAACAACTGCGTGTACTTCTACACGTTAATATAACCAGAAATTATACCATTACTGGTAACATGCTCCACAACATTATGTCCCTCTTACAGGTTGTACGCCGTAATTAGCACACTTCAAAAGAACTGCTTTGGGAATGATCAGAATATCAGGTTTAGTTGGTCAGTAAACGCTTTTGTGGACTGACGAGATTAAAGCCACATGACTCGCCAGCGGTCCTGATCAAGCTGACTATAATAATAATCTGTTTGATGTTATAACCAAAGCCCAAGTAATCAGAAGGGAGGGAGGGAGGGAGGGAGGGAAGGAGGGAGGGATTTAAAAAGAAAATGCACACCAATATATACACACCATCTCTCTCACCTCAACAGTCAAAAGAGATTCCATACACATAGTAAGTAAGTACAGTGGAACCCCGGATTTCGTCCGCACCTAATATCGTACGTTTAGGATTTTGTCAATTTTTGGGAGAAAAATTGCTTCGGATTTCGTACATCCAGCCGGAAATCGTCCGTATCAGAAGCGTCCGCCCGCCTGGGACGCTGCCACTCATGCATAAGTGTCTCAGTCTGGCTTTGTCACTGGTTGAGTGAGTATTACTTCGCGCATTCATCCGAAGCATTTCGTAATAATCCATTGTTTTTTTGTGTTTGTTTATTGAGTGCGTCTGCGAAATAAGCCACCATGGGCCCAAAGAAAGTTTCTAGTGCCAGCCCTTTGGTAAAGAAGGTGAGAAACACGATGGAATTCAAGAAAGAGATTGTAGAAAAATACGAAAGTGGCGAACATGTGGCCGAGCTCGCCAGGATGTATGGCAAGTCCAAATCAACAATCAGTTCCATCCTGGCAAAGAAAGTAGAAATCATGGAAGCTGGTGTTGCGAAAGGGGTAAATATGCTAACGAAACAGAGATCACAAACAATCGAAGATGCTGAGAAGTTCTTGTTGGTGTGGATCAACGAAAAACAGTTAGCGGGAGATAGTGTTGTGTAGTCGATCATTTACGAAAAGATAAGGCAGTTGCATGCGGATCTCCTAAAGAAAATACCTGGAACAAGAGCTGCAGTTAGTGAATTTAAGGCCAACAGAGGCTGGTTCGACAGATTCAAAAAGCGTAGTGGCATACACAGTGTTGTGATGCATGGTGAGGCTGCAAGTTCAGACAAACGTGCGGCCGAATAATTCATTGATGAATTCAAGTAATACGTAGAAGCTGAAGAATTCGTCCTCCAACAAGTCTTCAGTTGTGACGAAACAGGCCTCTTTTGGAAGAAAATGCCAAAGAGGATCTACATCATGCGGGAGGAAAAGGCACTGTCAGGACATAAGCCTATGAAGGATAGGCTAACTCTTTTGTTCTGTGGTAACGCTAGTGGGGATTTCAAAGTGAAGCCTTTACTGGTGTATCACTCTGAAAATCCCCGAGTGTTCAAGAAAAACATTGTCGTCACGAGTAAATTGTGTGTGATGTGGAAAACTAATAATAAAGCATGGGTCACGAGGTAAATTTTCATTGACTGGGTCCATGAAGTGTTTGGCCCGAGAGTGAAAAAATACCTCCTGGAAAATAAATTGCCACTCAAGTGCCTCCTGGTACTGGACAATGCTCCTGCTCATCCTCCAGACTTGGAAGACCAATTGTTTAGGGACTTCAGTTTTATAACATTGAGGTTCTTGCCTCCTAACACCACTCCTCTCATCCAGCCCATGGACCAGCCGGTCATTTCTAACTTCAAAATACTCTACACGAAAGCAATGTTTCAAAGGTGCTTTGAAGTGACCTCGGACACTGAATTGACCCTAAGAGAGTTCTGGAGGAATCACTTCAATATCTTCAACTGCAAATTTGCCTTATAGGTAAGGATTGGCAGGGAGTGACTTCCAGGACTTTGAACTCTGCTTGGAAAAAATTGTAGTCAGAATGTGTCCTCGACAAGTATTTTGAGGGGTTTGAAGCTGACCCTGACAACCCTACGCCTGTTGCGGAATCTATTGTGTCTTTGGGGATGTCCATGGGGTTGGAGGTGAATGGAGTTGGTGGAGGACCACAGGGAAGAGCTAACCACTGAAGAGCTGTAAGACCTTCATCTGGAACAGCAACAGACCACAGCTGAGGAAATTGCTTTAGAGGAGGAGGATGAGAGAGGGGAGAAGGTGCCTTCTTCAGTGATTAAGGACATTTGAGCAAAGTGGAATGAGGTGCAAACATTTGTGGAAAAATATCACCCTGACTAAGCCGTATCTTGTCCCATTTTAGGCAAATCTTAAAGAGACGCTAGAAACAGAGCTCTCTGGACAGATTTTTAGTGCAACAAGGATCCAGTGCCAGTAAAAGACAAAGAAGGGAAGTAACCCCGGATAAGGCTTTGATACCTAAAGTCCTTATGGAGGGGGATTCCTCTTCCAAACAATAACCACTGCTCCTCCTCCCTCTTCCCTCCTAGCCGTCCATACCCCAACAAGAGTCTTTAATAAAGGTAAATGTGATGTTAAGTGTTCATTTATCCATTTCATTAGTGCTTTATATTTATTTCTCATTGTTTTCTGTATGCAAAACTATAGTTATTCTTAAAAAAAATGTATTTTGTGTTAATATTTTTGGGTGTCTGGAACGGATTAATTGTTTTTACATTATTTCTTAAGGGAAATATTATTTCGGTTTTCGTCCTTTTCGGATTTAGACCGACCTTCTGGAACGGATTAAGGACGAAATCCGGGGTTCCATTGTATGTTTATTCAGGTATACACAAATACAGTTACAATGATTATCATTCATAGGAGCGTATGTGTAAAGAACCTAGGATAACCTAAAAAAGTCAGAGTGACTTATTTCTATCGCATTGGCACATATATACACATCACTTAGAAACATATGCACACATCAGGTGGGAACACATATACACATCACGTGGGCACATGTATACACATCACGGATACATATGTACACATCAGGTGGGTACACATATACACATCATGTGAGCACATATATACATATCACATATATACTTAAGTACACATCACCTGGGTACACATATACACATCACGTGGGCACATATATACTCATCACATAGATACATATGTACACATCACGTGGGTACATATATACACATCACGCAGTTATACATGTACACATCAGGTAGGTACACGTATACACATCACGTGAGCACATATATACACACATCACGTATATACATATGCACACATCACGTGGGTACATATATACATATCACGTAGGTATATATATATATATATATATATATATATATATATATATATATATATATATATATATATATATATATATATATATATATATATATATATATATATATATATATAACGCAAAGGAATATTATTTTTATTATAATAACTATATAGAAGGGGAGCTCCAATTCCTTGGATCAAGAATCCTTTACCACCATAAAGACATCCCTTCCCCCAACTTCTTTGAAGGGTGTTCAGTCACATATAAGCAAATATTATCTTTCAGTCCACAGCAGGATTCGAGCCTTCACACTCTGTATGAAAGTACGCAGTACTTTATCCACACAGCTGTGCGGATAAAGTACTTTGACGCAGAGTGTGCAGGTTCGAATCCTGCTGTGGAGTGAGAGATAATGTTTGTACATGGAGGAGTTAGATCATAGTAATGAATATGATATTGTGTATATGGACTTCAGTAAGGCTTTCGATAGAGTTCCACATCAGAGGCTACTGAGGAAACTTAAGGCACACGGAATAGGAGGAGAGTTTGCATAAATGGGGAGAAATCAGAATGGGGGCACGTCTCAAGCGGTGTCCCACAGGGGTCAGTTTTGGGCCCCCTGTTGTTTACAATTTACATAAACGACATAGATGAGGGAATAAATAGCAACATAAGCAAATTTGCTGATGACACCAAAATAGGCCGTCCAATTCATTCTAATGAGGACATTAGAGAACTCCAGGATGATTTGAATAGACCAATGGTCGGAGAAGTGGCAGATGCAGTTTAATGTAGACAAATGCAAAGTTCTAAATGTTGGGCAGGACAATAACCATGCCACATATAAACTGAATAATGTAGATCTTAATACTTGTGATTGCGAGAAGGATTTAGGAGTTATGGTTAGCAGTAATCTGAAACCAAGACAACAGTGCATAAGTGTTCGCAGTAAAGCTAACAGAATCCTTTGATTCATATCAAGAAGTATAAATAATAGAAGTCCTCAAGTTGTTCTTCACCTCTATATATCAGTGGTTAGGCCTCATTTAGATTATGCTGCACTGTTCTGGATATAAATGCACTGGAAAACGTACAGAGGAGGATGACAAAGTTGATCCCATGTATCAGAAATCTTCCCTATGAGGATAGACTGAAGGCCTTGAATCTACACTCTATAGAAAGACGTAGAATTAGGGGGGATATGACTGAGGTGTATAAATGGAAAACAGGAATAAATAAAGGGGATGTAAATAGCGTGCTGAAAATATCCAGCCAAGACAGGACTCGCAGCAATGGTTTCAAGTTGAAAAAGTTCAGATTCAGGAAGGATATAGGAAAGCACTGGTTTGGTAATAGAGTTGTGGATGAGTGGAACAAACTCCCGAGTACAGTCATAGAAGCTAAGACGTTGTGTAGTTTTAAAAATAGGTTAGATAAATACATGAGTGGGTGTGGGTGGGTGTGAGTTGGACCTGACTAGCTCGTGCTACAAGGTCAGATGCCGAACTAATTCCTTAAGTAGAAGTGACCTGACTACCTGGAGTTTACCTGGAGAGGGTTAGCTCCAGGTGGTCGGGTCTAAGCCGGGGAGTGATGGACCTGCCTCGCATGGGTCAGTAGGCCTGCTGCAGTGTTCCTTTTTTCTTATGTTCATATATTTTTAAATAATTTCGTCCGTTTACGAATTGTTAAGCATACCAGCATATATAATCTTTCTATCAGCTTCTTTATTCCTTCGAAGGATGCCAGTCACAGGCTCTTGATGCAGAGACCAGGGTTTATCCTCCCTCTTCCTTGGATCAAACCTGCTTACTTCCCATTCTCAAGGCACTACAAGGGTTCAGTGTTTTATTTCTCACTGATTAAAATAAAATAAAACGAGTGTGTGCATCACATTT
This sequence comes from Cherax destructor, assembly GCA_009830355.1. Taxonomy (NCBI): domain Eukaryota; kingdom Metazoa; phylum Arthropoda; class Malacostraca; order Decapoda; family Parastacidae; genus Cherax; species Cherax destructor. The sequence goes on from WNWK01009807.1 coordinate 63,060, forward strand.
CATCTAGGTGTTATTTAGGTCAATTGTAGTGAAGAAAACCTTCTATTTTTAACCCATGTGGTTGTATCTTCACCTCTTCCTTCTGTGTGCTGGATCGGGTGTCTGTCTCAGAGTGGCTCGATGTTGTCTCTAGGTTTCTCTGTTCGCAAGAGACACAGCCAGTGACGCAGCCAGTGACGCAGCCAGTGACCATGCCAGTGACCATGCCAGTGACGCTGAAGTGATTTGCTAAAGGCCAGGAACTGCTACTCCTTCCTCCTCTTATCACTATTCCCAGATCTTTCAGTTTGTTTATCGTCTTAAATATCTCCTTACAGACTGGACCTCCTGCTGTCCACAACCATCCTCACACTCAAGACCTCAAGGAGCTTCTCTATATAAGGTCACAAATTAAAATTTATGGTAGGTTATATGTGATTTTGACATGAGATTATTCTGCTTTATTTTATAAAATTTTATGACGTGCCTGATATGTCAATCATAATTCTTTATGAGATTTTTTTTTTGTATCTGTCCGGCACTTTCTAGTGGTAGAAATTGATTTATAAATTATTTATTGTGAGAATCCATGCAGTGACACACAGGTCAAACCAAAATTAAGCCAACCTTGGTAGAATAAATATAAATAAATACAAATATCACTTTATATAAGAATATGCAAACAAAAGAAAAAGATGAAAATTAAATATAAAACGAACCAATTCTGGATGTATCTTTTCCATTATCAATGGATCTCTTGAGGTAACTACAGATACATGTATTAATGAAGTTTAAAGTCAATAGACTTCTCCAGGTGTTAACGAAATACCATCATCCTACGTTGTTTTAGCTTATTTAATTAACGTGGTTTTTAAAATGTTTTAAAAATGTAAACGGAAAGAGAAAATTTAAGAAAAATGAAAGGAATAGAAAAGAGAACGAAAGCGAGTGTAAACTATTGAGCTTTTTTTTTTTTGTCGTAAATGCACCGAGATTCACCTGTCCTGTGATTTACTGTCCATAAATGACGAATTAAACCCTGTGAATAGTCTGTGCCACTAAGAGTTTTCATGTTTTTGTTGCTGCTGCATAAAATCATTTGTTCATACCTACACACACACACACACACACGCACACACACACACATACACACACGCACACACACACACACACACACACACACACACACACACACACACACACACACACACACACACACACACACACACACACACACACACACACACACACTCACACTCACACACACACACACACACACAGAGGGCTGGATAGATTGCATTTTCTTGGACTGTAAGAAGGCGTTTGACACAGTTCCACACAAGAGATTAGTGCAAAAACTGGAGGACCAGGCAGGGGTAAGAGGGAAAGCACTGCAATGGATCAGGGAATACCTGTCAGGAAGACAACAGCGAGTCATGGTACGTGGCGAGGTGTCAGAGTGGGCGTCTGTGACGAGCGGGGTTCCACAGGGGTCAGTCCTAGGCCCGGTGCTGTTCTTCGTATTTGTGAACGACATGACGGAAGGAATAGATTCAGAGATGTCCCTGTTTGCAGATGATGTGAAGTTGATAGGAAGAATACATTCGGACGAGGACAAGGCAGAACTACAAAGAGATCTGGATAGGCTGCAAGCCTGGTCCAGAAACTGGCTCCTGGAGTTTAACCCAACCAAATGCAAAGTCATGAAGATTGGGGAAGGACAAAAAAGACCGCAGATGGAGTACAGTCTAGGGGGGCCAGAGACTACAAACCTCACTGAAGGAAAAGGATCTTGGGGTGAGTATAACACCGGGCACATCTGAAGCGCACATCAACCAAATAACTGCTGCAGCATATGGGCGTGTAGCAAACCTAAGAACAGCATTCCGACATCTAAATACGGAATCATTCAGGACACTGTACACCGTGTACGTTAGGCCTATATTGGAGTATGCAGCACCAGTTTGGAACCCACACCTAGCAAAGCACGTAAGGAAACTAGAGAAAGTGCAAAGATTTGAAACAAGACTAGTCCCGGAGCTAAGGCGTATGTCCTACGAGAAGAGGTTAAGGGAGATCGACCTGACGACACTGGAGGACAGGAGAGACAGGGGTGACATGATAACAACAGAGAGATAGGAGGGATATTGTGAGGGAAAAGTCCATAGATAGGAGTGATGGAAGTGTGAATATCTGTATAAGTGCTAGTAGTGGTAGTCTGCTAGACTCCCGTCTCCACTGTAAGTCTTCACCGCCACTTCTATCTTATTTTATGTTACGAGCTTCACTCGTTATTTTATGTTGTGAGCTTCACTCGTTAGTTTATGTTGTGAGCTTCACTCGTTAGTCTATGTTGTGAGCTTCACTCGTTATTTTATGTTGTGAGCTTCACTCGTTAGTTTATGTTGTGAGCTTCACTCGTTAGTTTATGTTGTGAGCTTTACTCGTTAGTTTATGTTGTGAGCTTCACTCGTTAGTTTATGTTGTGAGCTTCACTCGTTAGTCTATGTTGTGAGCTTCACTCGTTATTTTATGTTGTGAGCTTCACTCGTTAGTTTATGTTGTGAGCTTCACTCGTTAGTTTATGTTACGAGCTTCACTCGGTAGTTTGGGGTACTTAATGCGGCTCTGCCCTGGCCTTGTCTTGACTAACATAAATTTGTCTCACCATTTCTTTTAAAAGGCCTTATGCCTATTATAAGAATGTGGAGTATCAGAATGGTGAGTAATATTGTCTTTCTCCATTTGTTAGTCGTAGGTACCAGCACGGGTCATCTGGCACAACGCTGAGGGAGATTGAAGGAGTCGTCTCACCAGAGATCTGAGACTGAATCATCAACTTCTGCAGTCACACTAGAGCCAAACACAGCCACCTGAGTTACCCAAGGACCCCGCCTGAGTCCCTGATACATGGTCAACATATGGGTTTTGAAAACATCCGTCAAACAAGTGGTTGTTGACACCGTCTTCGATTAAGTGAATACCAGCAAGGAATTCAGAAAAGAGTATCAGCTTATGTGTCAAGAACATCGACACGTCTCTTTTACACATTCCATCTGTAAAAATTAGCTGTTGCAACGTAGTCTTATTTGTCTATTTTTATTTTTCATTTTTATTTAAGATAGGGTTTGTTTTGCTATTCATGTTTAAGTTTTTATTATTTCATAAATCTTTCTATTTCAATAAAAAGGTGCTTATTTTCGTTGTTATTTTTGTCTTTTTCTATTCTTCGGAATTTTTCTAAGGAGGAACCAGTCTTGATTCGTCTTGGGTTCAAGATTGAACCGAGCCTGAGTAATAGCCTTCACAGATATAACGACATATAAGATACTGAGGGGAATAGACAAGGTGGACAAAGACAGGATGTTCCAGAGATGGGACACAGCAACAAAGGGTCACAGTTGGAAGTTGAAGACTCAGATGAATCACAGGGATGTTAGGAAGTATTTCTTCAGTCACAGAGTTGGCAGGATGTGGAATAGTCTGGGAAGTGATGTAGTGGAGGCAGGATCCATACATAGCTGTAAGAAGAGGTATGATAAAGCTCATGGAGCAGGAGGAGTGACCAAGCAGCGACCAGTGAAAACGCGGGGCCAGAAGCTATGAATCGACACCTGCAACCACAATTAGGTGAGTACACACACACACATATGCGCGATGAGGTATCACAGTGGGTGCCTGTGACGAGCGGTGTACCGCAGGGGTCAGTCCTAGGACCAGTGCTATTCTTGGTATATGTGAATGACATGACGGACGGGATAGGCTCAGAAGTGTCTCTGTTCGCAGATGATGTGAAATTAATGAGGAGAATCACATCGGATGAAGACCAAACAGGACTTCAAAGAGACCTGGACAAGCTTGACATCTGGTCTAACAACTGGCTTCTCGAATTTAACCCCACCAAATGCAAAGTCATGAAGATCGGAGAAGAGCAAAGAAGACCGCTGACAGAGTACAGGTTAGGTGGACAATGGCTACAAATCTCATCAAAGGAGAAAGACCTTGGGGTGAGTATAACGCCTAGCACGTCTCCAGAAACACACATCAACCAGATAACCGCGGCAGCATATGGGCGACTGGCAAACCTAAGATTAGCGTTCCGTTACCTTAACAAGGAATCGTTCAAGACACTGTACACCGTGTACGTCAGGCCCATACTAGAGTATGCAGCACCAGTCTGGAACCCACACCTGGTCAAGTATGTCAAGAAATTAGAGAAAGTGCAAAGGTTTTCGACAAGGCTAGTTCCACAACTCAGGGGACTGCCCTATGAAGAAAGGTTGAGGGAAATAGGACTAACAACACTGGAGGACAGAGGGGTTCGAGGAGACATGATAACGACATACAAAATACTGCGGGGAATCGACAAGGTAGATAGTGACAGGATGTTCCAAAGAGGGAACACAGAAACAAGGGGACACAACTGGAAGCTGAAGACTCAGATGAGTCAAAGGGATGTTAGGAAGCACTTCTTCAGCCATAGAGTAGTTAGGAAGTGGAATAGTCTAGCGAACGATATAGTGGAGGCGGGAACCATACATAGTTTTAAGACAAGGTATGATAAAGCTCATGGAGCAGGGAGAGCAGAGACCCAGTAGCGGACAGCGCAGAGGCGGGGCCAGGAGCCGAGTCTCGACCCCTGAAACCACAATTAGGTGAGTACAATGTTCCAGAGATGGGACACAGCTGGAAGTTGAAGACTCAGATGAATCACAGGGATGTTAGGAAGTATTTCTTCAGTCACAGAGTGGTCAGGGAGTGGAATAGCTTGGGAAGCGGGGCCAGGAGCTGAGTCTCGACCCCTGCAACCACAATTAGGTGAGTACATACATACTATATATATATATATATATATATATATATATATATATTATATATATATATATATATATATATATATATATATATATATATATATATATATATATATATATATATATATATATATATACATATATACATATATATATATATATATATATATATATATATATATATATATATATATATATATATATATATATATATATATATATATATATATATATATACATATACACAAATGTGTGTATGTGGATAAATCTCACAGTGAATATTAGCAGTGCAGAAATACATGAACGCTTTCATTTCTTAAGTTATTAGTGTCCAGGTGCTGCGTTACCGTAAAGTCACAAGCCTTTGAGTGTACGTTGAGTGTTTATTAAGAAGTTTGTTAGTATTATTCTCAGGGTTACGGTGAGCGAAGCCACCTTGAGAATGCACGTGTGAGGAGTCTGCGTTTCAGCATTCATCACTAGTGCCTATAGGTGATACCCGGAGTTGGGTGCAGCAGCAACGTCGATGGGAAAGCGAATGATAACTAGAAACGTTGGCATTCGATTAGAATAGATCGTGATGTGGTTGCTCACGTAGACACCGCCAGGATTTAGGTGCACCTGTGGTTATAGCTGCAATGAATGAAATACGCAGCCTCGCTCTTACGCACATCTTCATGCATGTAAATATCTCTAACTCACACGCTGTGGAATGCGTAGGTCGTTTTAGTATCCTAGACAGATTGCAAGAATGAAATCACCAGGGTTATGGAACAGAAGATGAAGAAAAGAGATTATGTGATGAAATCTAAGAAGTGGATTTAGAGAAAAAGTTATTTGAGTGATTAAATATATATATGTCGTGCCGAATTGATAAAACTTGCGATTTTGGATTAAATTGCAACGCTCTTCTTGCCGAATAAGGCAAGCGAAAATTTGTGTATGCTATAATTTCGCAAAAATCATTCTGAACCTAACGAAAAAATATATTTCATTGTGTTTGTTTATTAATAAATTATTGTAAACTTATCTAAAATATATTTAGTTGGATTAGGCTAAATTAAATTGAGCTTGTTATAATAGTTAGGAAAGTTTGGGTTCTTTTCTGGTTCTTTTGGAGTGTGGGAACTGGAGTAGTTTGGAAGTTGGAGGAATGAGAAAATGAGAGAGCTAGAAGAATATGGGAGTTGGAAAACTGAAGGAGTTGAAGGAGTATGGGAGCTGGAGAAGTGTGGGAGTTGGAGGAGCGTATTAACTGTGGAGGGGGAGGTAAGAGAGACTGAAGAAAACAGGAGTTTAAGGAGGAGTGTGGGTGTTGCAGGATTTACTTCGAATGGTACTTGAGTGATACAAGATTAACACCAAACTTAAATGTGGCCATAATATTCACGAATTAAAAACAGTATTCTGATTTCTGTTGGAAGTGTTTTCAGGTCTGTAACAGAATAACAGGTTTGCGAAAACAATTAATTTTTTTTTTGCCTAGCACTTTTAGTAGATTCATAACTTTAAGCCAAACATAAAATTTCTGAATCTTAACTGGTCAATAAAATTTAATTTTATTTTCTCATCAAAGATATTAACAATTTTTCAGAACCCGTTTTAGAAGCAGATTCCTCTAAATTGTTATTATTTTTTTCCCCAGCACGTTTAGTTTTCCAAATATGATGGTTTTATATTTAATTTTAGCAAGAGTTAGGACGTAAAAATCCCAATTAAAGGTAATCACTCGTTTACTAATAAAGTAATAGACTTCATGCGCTTGTTAAATGCGTATAAAGCAAACATTATGAAAAAAGAATGTACAAAAACTTAAAACATTGAGGGTACAATTGTCTCATGTAAACAATATCCAGCAGTAGTCTGTAATCATACTTTCATTTCAGAAACACTGACAGCTATTTTCCATAGCCTAAATGTCTTAACGTGTTCATTCTGTTCATCTCTCATAACCCCAAGATTCTTGGGAAAGCAATCTAGTTACGCAGGAGAACAGCTTTCAAATTCTGCTCTGAAGAATTGATAAAAAGATGCCAGTCAGACGCTACATGCTCTTGTGATAAATTAATGAAAAGTTCATTGTATCATGGCAATAGCTGAGTGGACCGTCTACCGTAAAGAATGTCGCCAATTTAGTATTCTTATTCCGATAGTGACACGCTGGAATGTTCTTAGGAAAGAGTTTATGCTAGTCTCGAGGCAAGAAGCTCCTGCTTTCTCTTTAGAGAGTGATAGCTCTCTAACAAAGTCATTTAACTAATTTTATGTAAAAATCTTTGACTCCAGTTCCTCTCCAGGTGTGTACTCAGGATGGGTAAAAAGCCCAGGATCTCCGCATCTTCGTCAGTTTCAATTTCATCTTTAATAGATTCTAGTCCATCCACCGGAGGAAACGGATTAGGCAACGTGTTGAGGAACTGGTCTTGTCATCCCGAATACCACTCAAATGTTTAACAAAAAAAATCCAGAAAAGAATTTTTTTTTTGGAGGGGGAATTAGAGATATAACCAAGTTTGAGTGCATATGCCACAAAGATAAATGATGGATTTCTCTATAAAATGATCAGATGATGTAGGCTTATACATATTTTGGCAGATAAGCAGCTTTTTAAGTGCATAACGAATCGAACAAGAAAGTGGAACATCTCTTTATTAAAGTTTGCTGACTCTGCAAAGGACGAAAAATTATTATGATCGGTAATAACTCCAAAAAATTTACGTGGTAGAGAGAAACTGATAACACTTTTGAAATAAGCGTCACAAAATCTATATATAAAACACGAAAACTTACCTCTGTTGAAAATTCTTTGTTGACCAGTGACCAGTAAAAAACAGAAGAGTACATTTTTAAAACTGCGTTATCAATAATGATATATACTATATATATATATATGCTTTAATTCGTAAACTTAAGATTAAATTAGGCTTTCGGTGTATTTATAGCCTGAGAAATTCGCACATCTCGTTGTAGACACCTTGCTATATAATGTTAGTGTCACTGCTGGGTTGGTGGGTCTTTTATACACATGATTGCATCAGTAGTCAAGTGACCTTATGTAACCAATCAGACAGAGGCTTTTTAATTTCTCCTGTAAAAATATATTTCTCCCAAAGACACCATGTCAAGTCAGTTTATTTTGTCCCCAAAAAATACGATGCTGAACAAATATTGAAATTATCTTATAGCGTTCTATTGAAACAATTCTTGTATGATTTATTAAATGCACAAAAATAATGTTGGAATGTTGGTTCTTCTCGCTCGGACACTTTTAACAGTTACGTAAACAGAAATTTTTACAGACAGATAATTATCATTCTACAACTCTAGAGTTCATTTTACATGCCATATAGATATATAATAGATGACAGCCTTGAATAAATGAGCTACCATTCTGGAACATGCAATAATCGAATTAACGTGGCATATAATATATCAGAGAAAAGTAGTTTCTGAAACAGATTTACGAACATCAAATCTGTGACTCATTTACTGCCTGAATTACACTAAGATTACTAAAATTTCAGTCATTCAGCAAGTGATTAACAACACTTATTCTTGAATAATGGATCTACACACTCAATACATAATATTTTTTGTTTTTATATTCTGCTACACACACACTCATCCAGGAGAGTAATATAAGCTGGATTTCCCCAAAACCTAAGGATTCCCAGCGGGGTTTCCCGGGTATACAGCTTCATGTGCCGCATACATTTTTATCAGAGGATTTCTTTCCTTTCCCATTAGCATCTCTCTCTCTCTCTCTCTCTCTCTCTCTCTCTCTCTCTCTCTCTCTCTCTCTCTTTCCCCTCTTTTTGTTTAACACACACACACACACAACATACATATATATATATATATATATATATATATATATATATATATATATATATATATATATATGTTGCAGAGGTTGGTGGATGAGTTTGGTAGGGTATGTAAAAGAAGGAAATTAAAAGTGAATATAGGAAAGAGTAAGGTGATGAGGATGACAAAAAAAATTAGATAACGAAAGATTGGATATCAGATTGGAGGGAGAGAGTATGGAGGAGGTGAATGTGTTCAGATATTTGGGAGTGGATGTGTCAGCAGATGTGTATATGAAGGATGAGGTGAATCATATAATTAACGAGGGAAAAAGGTGAGAGGAGCACTGAGGAGCTTGTGGAGACAGAGAACTTTATCCATGAAAGCAAAGAGGGGAATGTATGAGAGTATAGTTATACCAACACTCTTGTATGGGTGTGAGACATGGGTTGTGAATGTTGCAACAAGGAGAAGGCTGGAGGCAATGGAGATGTCATGTCTGAGGGCAATGTGTGGTGTGAATATAATGCAGAGAATCCGTAGTTTGGAGATTAGGAGGTGTGGGATTATCAAAACTATTATCCAGAGAGCTGAGGAGAGGTTATTGAGATGGTTTGGACATATAGAGAGGATAGAACAAAATAGCATGACTTCGAGAGTGTATAAATCTGTAGTGGAGAGAAGGCGGGGTAGGGGTCGGCCTAGAAAAGGTTGGAGGGAGGGGGTAAAGGAAGTTTTGTATGCGAGGGGCTTGGACTTCCAGCAAGCGTGTGTGAGCGTGTTAGATAGGAGCGAATGGAGACAAATGGTTTTTAGGAGTTGACGTGCTGTTGGAGTGTAGGCAAGGTATCATTTATGAAGGGTTTCAGGAAAACCGGCAGGCCGGACTTGATTCCTGGAGATATGAAGTACAGTGCCGGCACTCTGAAGGAGGGGTGTTAATGTTGTAGTTTTATAGCTGTAGTGTAAGCACGCCTCTGGCAAGACAGTGATGGAGTGAATGATGGAAGTTTTTCTTTGTCGGGCCACCCTGCCTTGGTGGGAAACGAATTCTCTGCATTATATTCACACCACACATTCCTCTCAGACATGACATCTCCACTGCCTCCAGCCTTCTCTTTGTTGCAACATTCACGACCCATGCCTCACACCCATATAAGAGCTTAGGTATAACTACTCTCATATATTCCACTCTTTTCTTCCATTGACAAAGATCTTTGTCTTCACAGACTTCTAAGTGCACCACTCACCTTTTTTCCCTCACCAGTTCTATGATTCACCTCATCTTTCATATACCCATCTGCTGACACACCCACTCCTAAATATCTGAATACATTCACCTCCTCCATACTCTCTCCCTTCAATCTGATATCCAATCTTCTGTCACCTAATTTTTTGTTATCCTCATCACATTACTTTTTCCTATATTCACTTTTAATTTTCTTCTTTTACATGCACTGCCAAACTCATTAAATAACCTCTGTAACTTCTCTTCAGAATCTCTCAAAAGCACAGTGTCATCAGCAAAGAGCAACTGTGACAACTCCCAATTTGTATTAGATTCTTTATCTTTTAACCCCACACCTCTTGCCAACACCCTCGCATTTACTTCTCTTACAACCCCATCTATAAATATATTGAACAACCACGGTGACATCACACATCCTTGTCTAAGGCTTACTTTTACTGGGAAATAATCTTCCTCTCTCCTACATACTCTAACTTGAGCCTCACTATCCTCGTAAAAACTCTTCACTGCTTTCAGTAACCTACCTCCTATTCCATAGAATTGCAACATCTGCCACATTGCCCCCCTATCCACCCTGTCACATGCCTTTTCCAAATCTATAAATGCCACAAAAACATCTTTACCCTTATCCAAATACTGTTCACCTATATGTTTCACTGTAAACACTTGGTCTACACACCCCCTACCTTTCCTAAAGCCCCCTTGTTCATCTGCTATCCTGCTTTCTGTTTTACTCTTAATTCTTTCAATAATAACTCTACCATACACTTTACCAGGTACACTCAACAGACTTATTCCCCTATAATTTTTGCACTCTCTTTTGTCCCCTTTGCCTTTATACAAAGGAACAATACACGCTCTCTGCCAATCCCTAGGTACCTTACCCTCTTCCATACATTTATTAAATAATAGCACCAGCCACTCCAAAATTATATCCCCACCTGCTTTTAACATTTCTATCTTTATCCCATCAATCCCAGCTGCCTTACCCCTTTCATTCTACCCACTGCCTCACGAACTTCCCCTACACCCACAACTGGCTCTTCCACACTCCTACAAGATGTTATTCCTCCTTGCCCTACACACGAAATCACAGCTTCCCTGTCTTCATCAACATTTAACAAATCCTCAAAATATTCTCTCCATCTTCCCGATACCTCTAACTCTCCATTTAATAACTCTCCTCTCCTATTTTTAACTGTCAAATCCATTTGTTCTCTAGGCTTCCTCAACTTATTAATCTCATTCCAAAACTTTTTCTTATTTTCAACAAAATTTGCTGATAACATCTCACCCACTCTCTCATCTGCTCTCTTTTACATTGCTTCACCACTCTTT
>WNWK01009808.1:0-74243 GCA_009830355.1 Cherax destructor
AGGAAAATAAGGAGAGCAGTCGTAGAGCCAGAAATGAATATGCACAGGTCAGAAGGAAGGCCCAGAGACAACACGAGAATGACATAGCAGCAAAAGCCAAATCCGACCCAAAGCTGTTGTATAGCCACAACAGGAGGAGAACAACAGTCAAAGACCAGATAATCAGGCTGAGGAATGAAGGAGGGGAGGTCACAAGAAATTACCGCAAAGTGAGTGAGGAGCTCAACATGAGTTTCAAAGAAGTGTTCACAGAGGAAGTAGAAGGGTCTCCAGAAAGGAGGAGAGGTGGGGTACACCATCAGGTGTTGGACACAATACATACAACTGAGGAGGAAGTGAAGAGGCTGCTAAGCGAGCTAGATACCTCAAAGGCGATGGGGCCGGATAACATTTCTCCATGGGTCCTGAGAGAGGGAGCAGAGGCGCTATGTGTACCACTAACAACAATCTTCAACACATCCATCGAAACAGGGCGACTACCTGAGGTATGGAAGACAGCAAATGTAGTCACAATTTTTAAAAAAAGGAGACAGACACGAAGCACTAAACTACAGACCAGTTTCACTGACATGTATAGTATGCAAGGTCATGGAGAAGATTATCAGGAGAAGAGTGGTGGAGCACCTAGAAAAGAATGAGCTTATCAACGACAGCCAGCATGGTTTCAGGGATTAGAAATCCTGCGTTACAAACCTACTGGCGTTCTGTGACAGGGTGACGGCAGTAAGACAAGAGAGACAGGGGTGGGTAGATTACATTTTCTTGGATTGCAAGACGTTTGACACAGTTCCACACAAGAGATTAGTGCAAAAGCTGGAGGACCAGGCAGGAATAACAGGGAAGGCTCTGCAATGGATCAGGGAATACCTGTCAGGAAGACAACAGCGAGTCATTGTACGTGGCGAGGTGTCAGAGTGGGCACCTGTAACGAGCGGAGTGCCACAGGGATCAGTTCTAGGACCGGTGCTGTTTCTGGTATTTGTGAACGACATGACGGAAGGAATAGACTCCGAAGTGTCCCTGTTTGCAGATGATGTGAAGTTGATGAGGATAATTCAATTGGACGAGGACCAGGCAGAACTACAGAAGGATCTAGACAGGCTGCAAGCCTGGTCCAGCGATTGGCTCCTGGAGTTCAACCCCACCAAGTGCAAAGTCATGAAGTTTGGGGAAGGGCAAAGAAGACCGAAGACGGAGTACAGTCTAGGGGGCCAGAGACTACAAACCCTACTCAAGGAAAAAGATCTTGGGGTGAGTATAACACCAGGCACATCTCCTGAGGCGCCCGTATGCTGCAGCATACGGGCGCCTAGCAAACCTAAGAACAGCATTCCGACATCTTAATAAGGAATCGTTCAGGACACTGTGTACGTTAGGCCCATATTGGAGTATGCAGCACCAGTTTGGAACCCACACCTAGCCAAGCACATAAAGAAACTAGAGAAAGTGCAAAGGTTTGCAACAAGACTAAGGGGTATGTCCTACGAGGAGAGGTTAAGGGAAATCGACCTGAAGACACTGGAGGACATGAGAGAAAGGGGGGACATGATTACGACACATAAAATACTGAGAGGAATTGACAAGGTGAACAGGGACAGAATGTTCCAGAGATGGGACACAGCAACAAGGTGACACAGTTGGAAGTTGAAGACTCAGATGAATCACAGAGATGTTAGGAAGTATTTCTTCAGTCACAGAGTGGTCGGGAAGTGGAATAGTTTGGGAAGCGATGTAGTGGAGGCAGGTTCCATTCATAGTTTTAAGAAGAGGATGGTAAAGCTCATGCCGCAGGGAGAGTGACCCAGTAGCAGCCAGTGAAGAGGCGGGGCCAGGAGCTATGACTCGACCCCTGCAACCACAACTAGGTGAGTACACACACACTCACACACACACACACTCTCTCACACACACACACACACACACACACACACATACAACAGACCTAGTGTCTAATCGACATGTGCCTAGGACAAAATGGTAACTAACAGTCACCATGGATTCTGTGAGATGGAGCCGAAGCACTGTCCGAACCATTAAGAGTTACAATTCATTGGACACCGACGAAGTGCCAGAGATCTGGGAAACAACGAATGTATTCTCGATATGTAAGAAAGAAGACAGATAAGTGTTGAACTACTGAACAGTATGCATGTAAGGTAACCCAGAAGATAATCAGGAAAGTAGTAGAGCAGTTGGAAATCATTTCATAAACAATAATTAACACGAGTTTAGAGATGGCGAATCTTGTCTTACCAACCTACTGTAATTTTATGGCAGAGTGACAGAAGTGAGACAGAAGAGAGAGAAAAATGAGTGGATTACATATTCTTGAACTGCAAGATGGTATCAGATCCAGTACCTCACGAGAGAATGAAGCAAAAACTTGAGGTGAAAGGCAGGGATCGACTCCGGATGATCAAGGAGTACCTTAGAGGAAGGAAATGCAGAGCAATTGCCCATGAGATGTCAGAATGGGAAGGATTAAAAGAATGGTTCCGCAAGGTTCGGTAGTAGGACCAGTATTGTGACTGATATAAGTGACTGACATACCAGTCAGCTGTTTGCTGGTGACATATTACTAATGAGAATAAAAACCTATGAGGACAAGGAAAGACTACAAATGGATCTGAACGAATTGTAAGAGTGGAAACCTGAATTCAACCCCAATTATAAAGAGTGCGAAAAGGGCAAGAAGATCGGACACGGAGTAAAGACTCAGCGGAAATCGATTGCAGACCTCAATCAAAGAGTAAGGGCTAGAGGTGAGCAATGTGCCAAGAATATTACTGGAGAAACACATCAAATGAATAAACCTCTGCAGCAAATGCTAGTCTGGCAAATTTAAGAGTAGCCTTCAGGAATTTCAAAAGAAAATCTTTCAAGACCCACTCTACAGTATATGTCAGGTCAATCTTAGAGCACCAGCATGGAACCTACACTTAATAAAGCGCATCCAGAAACTAGAGAATCAGTAGAGGTATGCAACGTGAGTTGTCCCTGAGTTAATTAGCATAAGCAATTAAGAGAGGCTAAAATAATTGATCATGACGACATTAGAGGCAGGAAGAACAAGTGACAAGTGGAGACATGATAACAACATACGAAATACTGAGAACATAGTTGGAAGCTAAAACAAGCAGATGAGTCAATGGGATGTCAGAAAGTACTTCTTCAGCCTCAGGGTGGTCGGAAAGTGGAATGACCTTGAGGAAGATGTGGCAGAGTCAGGGTTTATAAATAGGTAAGGTGGGAGTGAACTCGGCCTGAGGCAAGTTGAAAGGCAGAGCCAGGAGCTAAGTCTCGACCCCCGCAGCTACATATAGGTAAGTGCATATAGGTAAGCATACATACACACTCACACACACACATTTCTCTCTCAGTCTCTGTCTCTTTCTCTCTCTCTCTCTCTCTCTCTCTCTCTCTCTCTCTCTCTCTCTCTCTCTCTCTCTCTCTCTCTCTCTCTCTCTCTCTCTCTCTCTCTCTCTCTCTCTCTTCTCTCTCTCTCTCTCTCTCTCTCTCCTTCTCTCTCTCTCTCTCTCTCTCTCTCTCTCTCTCTCTCTCTCTCTCTCTCTTCTCTCTCTCTCTCTCTCTCTCTCTCTCTCTCTCTCTCTCTCTCTCTCTCTCTCTCTCTCTCTCTCTCTTCTCTCTCTCTCTCTCTCTTCTCTCTCTCTCTCTCTCTCTCTCTCTCTCTCTCTCTCTCTCTCTCTCTCTCTCTCTCTCTCTCTCTCTCTCTCTCTCTCTCTCTCCAGCTGACACTCCAACGTCATATCAAAATCAGAAAAAAAGGTTATCTTCTAAAATTTTAACGTTATAATGTATATCTCAGCGCATATACCAAACCCGTCATACCTCGGGCATATCCCCTGCCAGAAATATTCTCACTCCGACATATCGAGCCTTCCTGGGTTAATTATACTTGGATTTCGTCTTTCAGGTGTTAATCTATATGCAAATCTTGTGTGAGGAAGTCTTGTAAGGCGACGCCATCTTGTCCGGACACGCATTTTGCGCCTAAAGATAGACAGACGAACAGACAGAAATACTTACACGCAGGCAGGCAAGCAGGCAGGAAGAGAGAGAGGCAGGCAGGCAGACTGATATGCATGCAGGCTGGCTGTTAAACAGGCAGTCTGGCAGGCGGGAGGGCATGCAGGCAGGCAGGCAGGCAGGCAGACAGGCAGGCAGACATGCAATGAAGAATACAGGCTGCATGACAGGCAAGTAGGTAGGCAACAGGCAGACAGACAGACATGCAGGGAGGCAGACAAGGAGACTGGCTGGCTGGCAGTCAAGTAGGTAGGCCGTCAGGCAAACAGGTAGGGAGGTAGGCAGGCAGGCATGTAACAGATAGGCAGACAAGCAGACATGCACACAGACACAGAAACAGGCAGGCAAAAACGGCTGACAGCAAAAGATCAGGACAGATAGACAGCATAACTGATAAAACACATAAAGAGGAAGGGTAAACAGAGAGAAAGAACAAATGATAAATTTAAAACAGAGAAGCAGATCATCACACAATTTACGACAGACTTGTGAAGGTCGGAATTGAGAACACTGATGGTAAATGAAAAACACACATAAACCCACAGAGACGTTAGATAACACTTATTTAGTCTCAGGGTCGTAAGATGGTAAGAAAATTGAATGAGTTGAATTTGAAGGTGGAGGAGGCAATGACTTGTACGGTTTGAATAGAAGGTATGACATTATCAAGGAGCCTAAGATTTACAACATTTGTTGTTTAAGAGGAGGAGCCAGAATTCAATAAACAAATAATCCACACATAGGATTTAAACCATTAATCATACGGAAGCCTGCTCTCTGAATTGTTAATAGTCCAAGTCGGAGGAGAACGTCGTCGTAAGTTACTTTTCTCTTTCCTATGTGCTGGTTACTTGTGTATTGTTCCAGTCACGGTAATGTGCATGTTCATTC
Source organism: Cherax destructor (assembly GCA_009830355.1). Taxonomy (NCBI): domain Eukaryota; kingdom Metazoa; phylum Arthropoda; class Malacostraca; order Decapoda; family Parastacidae; genus Cherax; species Cherax destructor. The sequence goes on from WNWK01009808.1 coordinate 4,939, forward strand.
TTTCCAGGATTCAAGGTTCGACCCTTGAGCGCACACACACACACACACACACACACACACACACAGGGGCCAGGAGCTATGTCTCGACCCCTGCAACCACAACTAGGTGAGTACACACATACATACAACAGGCCTAGTGTCTAATCGACATGTGCCTAGGGCAAAATGGTAACTAACACACACACACACCAGTCGATTCCTAAGGTTCTTTAGACAACTTGCTATCTTAATCTTGTTAGTTTTACAAATTACAGTAATCCAAAGAGAACTATTATGCATAGAAATAAATACTGCGGAAGAGATCGGACACTTGATACATTAAAGTCAACAGGACCACATAACCTTTACTCTTAGACGGCTTTTTTTTTATCTTGCTTTAGCACTGCTTAACCATCGTGTCTTCGTCTATATCTGTCGTCAAGTCTTTTCTCTCAAAGGACCAAATGTACCATCAGTATATACATATTAAGTGAAGAAACTGCATTACTCTGTAATCCCCTATTACAATTTTTAGCATATCTTTAATGATAGATACAGTGCCACAAGTTTGGAAGACAGCAAATAAAATACCGGAAGCAGGATGCCCTTAACTACAGATCAGCTTCCCCTAACAAGTGTAACATATAGTTTACTGGAAAAGATCATAAGCTAGAGATTTGCTGAACATCTTAAAAATACTAACTTCCTCACAGAACATCATCATGGATTCAGAAATGGCAGGTCGTATCTTCAAATATCTTAGAGAGACATAGATTAACTTAATTCAGAAGTGAAAGCGAATGAAGGGTGGACTACATATTCTTAGAATATACTAAGCTTTTTGCCTACCTGTGCAAAGACAAGGACACAGGTTGCAGAAGAAGCTTTTATTGGGACGATGGTTTGCTGTTTCTACATAGAGAAATTACTGAAACTCTACCCAGAGAGAAACCTTGTTCTGATAAACAATTGTTTTGCATCTTGTGGCTCTAAGGTTTTGGCTCCGACGTCCATAGTGGAGAAGCCAGCCAGAGTAAATGGCAAATTATTACCACAAACATTGTAAAATAAGAAGTTCCATAAGCATCAGTGTTGATAAGTATGATGTTCCTGGTGCCTATCAACAGCCTGGTTACAGGAATTAACCCATGCGCATCATTGTTTGCGGATTCAAAAATAGAGAAGATAATAAAAAAATCAAGAGGCAGAAGGTTTTCCAGGAAACTACGGTTAAACTTCAAAAATTATTGGATAAACATTAACAGGTTATCATTACATTAATATGTAATACTGACAAGTCTGGGAATGTTTAGCAATAAGTCATTTGGCCAACAAGTAATTTTTCAGTTCAGTAATGAATGACAATTAATTTTGAAGACGGAGTAAGAAGTGAAGAGGTAATTCGAGGTGTTCAATCCCTTAGCCTTGATAGGCCGAGTTTAAGCCCCCCGTCTTGATAGGCAGTGTTCATTCCCTTAGCCTTGATAGGGGATGTTCATGCCTTCTGCCTTGATGAAAATGTAGAAGCTTGAAAATGGAACTTTATATAAGTGAGCCAGAGGAGAGATGCAGCCATAAAGACTTTATCACAGGAGGGCGAGAGCCAGTAGTGGAAGTCAGTCATGCCCAAGAACTGGACCATTTATATAGATACCCAGTTGTTGCACACATCTTATTCCTCATCTTGTTAGTATTACATACTATTATTATAATACTTGTCTGACACAGCAACGCAGTGAAATCTTGGTGTAGGATTTCAACAAGTCTATTGCCTACCTCTGCCCAAACTCTTGGGAATGACCTTCCATTACTAGACTCCGCCCATCTATGATGATGACTTGGATTCTTGCATCTCTCCTTCGGATCAAGTGTATTTCTTTCCATATACATCTTTCTGCATCAGATTCGTGAATGCTAAGAGACTGAACACCTACTAGGGCTGAGGGACTGATCACCTCCAATTACTTCTCCATTTCTTCCACCGTCACCAGTATTTGTTGTCTTTATTGGATTGAATAAGAATCTGGTTGGGGAAATATCTCTATCAATAAAGATACCTAGGTGTTACACAAGTATCTAAGTGAATTACTGGTTACTACTCTCTCTCTCTCTCTCTCTCTATATATATATATATATATAGTTGTAGCTACATCGAGAAGGAGGGGTACATAGGGTACAAGAAGACTGGCATCAGTGTGTGAGAAGTGAGAGTTTACAGATTAAAGGAGAATGTAGTTAGAATAAGATATAAGCAACTTTTGGGAGAAAGATTGGCTTCTGAGAGTATAGGTAATAAAGAGGAAGTTGGAGAGGAATGAGGTAAATTGAAGGATGCAGTGTTAGGGAGTGCAGCAGAAGTTTGTGAGTATTTAGAGAGGATTAAGCGAAATAGGATGACTTGGAGAGTGTATCCGTAAGTCTGCAGTGTAGGAAAGGCGGGGAAGGGATCGTCCTAGGAAAGGTTGGAGGAATCGGGTCAAGATTTTGAATGCGAGGGGCTTGGATATCCAACAGGCGTGTGTGAGCGTGATAGATAGGAGTGAGTGGAGGCAAGTGGTTTTTATGACTTGAAGTGCTGTTGGAGTATAAGCAAGGTAACGTTTATGAAGGGATCCAGGGAAACCCGGGTACTCGGCCTTGAGTCCTGGAGGTGGCAAGTAATAGTGTCTGCAGTCTGAAGGAGAGGGGGGATATTGCAGTTTGGAGGTGAATGTGAGCCGCATTGTCGACGCGCCTCTGTCAAGACGGTGATGAAGTGAGTGATGGTGAAAGTGTTTCCTTTTTTTTGTGTCTCCCTACTTATCTGTTCTCTCTTCTACTATTTTGACCAAAGAAATTACTGATTGAGCGAAACATATGAATGAAAAAGTTTTAGATGAGCGAAACACTGGAATGATAAAGCTTCTGGTGAGCGAAACATATGAATGATAATGCTCCTAGTGAGCGAAACATTAGAATCATAAAGCTTCAAGTGAGCGAAACAGTAGAATCATAAAGCTTTAAGTGAGGAAACACTGATCTTATTAAGCTTCTGGTGAGCGAAACATTAGAATGAGAAAGATCTTAGTGAGCGAAACGTTATAAAGAAAAAGCCTCTGGCAAGCGAAACGTTATAAAGATAAAGTCTCTGGCGAGCGAAACGTTGGAATGATAAAGATTCTGGAAAGCAATATATTAGAATTATAATGCTTATTGTGAGCGAAACATTAGAATGATAAAGCTCCTTGTGAGCGAAACATGAGAATGATAAAGTTCCCTGTGAGCGAAACATTAGAAAGATGAACCACCTGGTGAGTTAAACATTAGAACGATAACGCTTCTGGTGAGCGAAACATTAGAAAAATAAAGCCCCTGCTGAGCGAAACGTATTCTAGTACAAGTTTCATGTTGCATATGTATGCATTGTATACTTATGTTTCTTTGGTGATTTCTAAACCAGTTGATAATCTAATCTCTCTCTCTCTTTACTCTCCCTCTCACTCTCTCTCTCTCTCTCTCTCTCTCTCACTCTCTCTCCCTCTCTCTCAGATCATGAATCAGAAGTGTGAAAAGTCGGAATAGTTTCTCCTGCGGGCTGAGGCTGATTGATGCTCCAGTATTGAGGTAACTGTGTGTGTGTGTGTGTGTACTCACCTAATTGTGGTTGCAGGGGTCGAGACTCAGCTCCTGGTCCCGCCTCTTCGCTGTCCGCTACTGGGTCTCTGCTCTCCCTGCTCCATGAGCTTTATCATACCTCGTCTTAAAACTATGTATGGTTCCTGCCTCCACTATATCTTTCTCTAGACTATTCCACTTCCTGACTACTCTGTGGCTGAAGAAATGCTTCCTAACATCCGTTTGACTCACCTGAGTCTTCAGCTTCCAGTTGTGTCCCCTTGTTTCTGTGTTCCCTCTCTGGAACATCCTGTCACTGTCTACCTTGTCGATTCCCCGCAGTATTTTGTATGTCGTTATCATGTCTCCTCTGACCCTTCTTTCCTCCAGTGTTGTTAGTCCTATTTCCCTCAACCTTTCTTCATAGGACAGACCCTGAGTTGTGGAACTAGCCTTGTCGCAAACCTTTGCACTTTCTCTAGTTTCTTTACGTGCTTGACCAGGTGTGGGTTCCAGACTGGTGCTGTATATTCTAGTATGGGCCTGACGTACACGGTGTACAGTGTCTTGAACGATTCCTTGTTTAGGTAACGGAACGCTAATCTTAGGTTTACCAGTCGCCCATATGCTGCCGCAGTTATCTGGTTGATGTGTGCCTCCGGAGACGTACTTGGCGTTATACTCACCCCAAGGTCTTTCTCCTTTGCCGAGGTTTGTAGCCCTTGTCCACCTAGCCTGTACTCTGTCAGCGGTCTTCTTTGCCCTTCTCCGATCTTCATGACTTTGCATTTGGTGGGATTGAATTCGAGAAGCCAGTTGCTAGACCAGATGTCAAGCTTGTCCAGGTCTGTTTGAAGTCCTGCTTGGTCCTCTTCCGATGTGATTCTCCTCATTAATTTCACATCATTTGCGAACAGAGACACTTCTGAGTCTATCCCATGTGTGTGTTTGTATGTGTGTGTGTGTTTGTGTGTGTGTGTGTGTATGTGTGTGTGTGTGTGTGTATGTGTGTGTGTGTGTGTGTGTGTGTATGTGTGTGTGTGTGTATGTGTGTGTGTGTGTGTGTGTATGTGTGTGTGTGTGTGTGTGTATGTGTTGTATGTGTGTGTGTGTGTGTGTGTGTGTGTGTGTGTGTGTGTGTGTGTGTGTGTGTGTGTGTGTGTGTGTGTGTGTGTGGTGTGTGTGTGTGTTCCTCCTCTCTGAAAATAATTCATGGATGCTGAATATTTGATTTTTCTCCCAACATTTTATCGTGATTATTCCTTCATTTATCATCGCCATCACTGTTGTCTTTAAACATTATTGTTCTAACTCTTATCATCTACGAGGGTAGGCGGTACAGCATTACTCACAATAATGATAAGCCTGTATGCATACACTTAGGATACGTGTCTATTCTGGGAGCTTGATCACTCTGTATGGTACATGAGAATGAGGGTACACACTATTTTTAGAGGTGAAAGCTGGTCACTGGCGAAGATCAGGTGGTGAGGGAGTCAGGTCATCAAACTGCCGCGTCCCTTGGCAGCTGGATAGCGCTGAGTAATATGTGGAAGGGTAGTTGAGTTGATATATTTGCCGGATTTTTTTTCCATGATGTTGGAAGTAGCAATTAAGGTTGCTTTAATACTGTGAACTCCACAGTATTAAAGCAACCTTAATTGATAGACTCCACAGTGTGGAGTCTATCAATGTTGGATTATCTGTAGATCTGTAGATCAGTTTTGTCTTAGACCTGTGCTACACGCAACCACATCACGTGTCGTTCATGTTGTACACATTGTTGAGCTTTTGAACGCATGTGGAAAGATTCCTCCCATTTCTCGTGCGTAGATCTTGTTGCACTTCTCGCATGGTATAGTAAACACTCCTGCTCTAGTTTTGGGTTTATCATAGGAATTTTTTTAGCGAGGTCTCTGATGAAAGACTTGGCAATAGTAGCTAGTATCAAATCATTCTTGAACAAAAAACGAAGGCAAGCTGCCATCTCTTGACGTTCCTTGCAGGTATCCCAAGAAAGACACCCTTTTTGCAGAGTCTTCAGAAAGCTCCAAATAAAGATGATCTAAACTCATTTCTTCTCACCAAGAAACGTGTGGTCAAGTTTTTTTTCCTAAGAGCTATCCGTATCTCCAGTCACGAAATCTAAGAATTGTCAACAAAGCACAAATAACCCGCACAAAGGAGAGAGGAGCTTACGACGACGTTTCGGTCTGACTTGGACCGAAACGTCGTAAGCTTTTCTCTCCTATGTGTGGGTTATTTGTGTATTGTTCCAGTCACGGTATTGTGCGTTTTTGTTCTTCGTTGTCAGCAAAGGATCGAATAATAATGCATTTCTCTTTCTTTTTCAAGATTTATGTAGGAGAATTGAGGGGAACCATTCCACACGTGCAGTCGGGACACCAGAAATGCCTGGCTGGGCCTTGCGCAGATCTCAGAGCGCCATCTGATACTCTGGAACAAAACTTTGCTGATTTACAAAGACTCCAACGTTGACAGTTGCCAAAACATTGACGAATCCTTCTTAATTGCTATTCCATCATCGAACAAAGAGTTGGCAAATACATCACCTTAGAAACCCTTGCACATGTGATACTACTTTACGCTGATTCCCTGATGCCATATGACACAGCAGTTAGATGACTGGTCGCCTTCACTTGATCTTCTCCGGTGACATAATTTTCTCACTATATACACTGTGTTCTCTCATTCGCTTGTGTCATTTGGAAGGACTAGGATCCCAGGACCGACACGTATACAGTAAAGAAGTCCTCAGTGTATGCCATTGTTCATTTTCATCCTTACCTTCTATATTATCGGTTAAAAAGAAAACCGCAAAGCAATAAAGAAGCCTGGCAATCTTTATTCCCTTTCTTTCGTATGCATCATTGGCCAAATCCTATCAATCTGTTTTTATTACGAAACTCGTCTCATAGATGGCGTCACCACTCAGAGAGGAAACTTGGTCCTATATCTCACAATGTCCAGAGAAACCTTGATGCCATATTTTCACTTCGGTCTGCAGAAGATTTTTTTTAATGACGATGCCAAATATTCTGATAGAAGACCGAGGGGGTTCTGGCCAGAATTTTGGGCCTGGCATATATGTATGTTTTTCTGCTGATTCAGAATTTGCAAAATATGAAGATTAATAACTCATGTGGCTGGAATAGATAAATAATGCGGTAGATAGGTAGATGCGTAGACAGAAATCATGGTAAGCCTTTAATATAATGAGCTTCATCAGGTTATATCCGGATACCCGTTATATCCGTTATAACGATCTTTATTAGGTTATATGCAGAAAAAACTTTCATTGAGCGAAACGTCGATAAAGCGAGCTCAATCAGGCTATACCAAGCTAAAGCTTCCGTTGAGCGACATGTAGTTTTAACGAGCTTTATCAGGTTATAACTTGAAGCTTCTGTTGAGCGATACGTCGTCATAACAGAGGTTTACGATCATTCATGTATCTTGGCCCATGGCCAGGTAGTGAAACTCTCGAAACTCTTCAAAGGTATTCTTCCTCTTGCAAGCTCCCTGACTATTCCGACTAATGGGGATGGTATGAGGAGAGTAATATAGATGAGAAATTATATCTAACTGTAAGTTACGTGTCACTTCAGTAGATATAAATATGGATACACATAAAATAGATATGGGAAGATAATGGATAAACATGGATATATTGAAACCTGATTAACGAAAATAAATATATACTTGAATGTGACAGGAAAAACTCTTTTTTCCGCCATGAAATAAATTCGTTATCAAGGTTTCGGTGAATATATCACCAACATGAGGATCTGAGGGAAAAAATACATCCTTTTATTTCGCAGACCCACACAAGCGTATGTCCTCGGACCAAGAGTAACACACCTAGCGTGGCAGGGTGCTTGGTTCTTGTAGAATTGTGTGGTTCAGTGAGTTAAGGCGCCATGTGATTTTCGCTCACCATGAGGCAGGGCCAAAACTACATGGGTTCGAATCCTCGGCTAGTCGCAGTGTTGTTATTGATTCAATACCACTCATTCGTGGTAACAATGATATATATATATATATATATATATATATATATATATATGTCGTGCCGATTAGGTAAAACTGGTCAATTAGCAAGAACTCATTTAAAATGAAGTCCTTTCTAAAATTTCTCTTATACGTTTAAAGATATATTTTTTTCATTTATGTTAATGTAAAAATTTATAATTTTGTACCAAGAGGAACTTTGAAAACCTACCTAACCTTATTACAACAAGCGCAATTTAATTTAGCCTAACCCAACTAAATATATTTTAGATACGTTAACATTAATTTAATAATAAAGAAACACAATGAAATATATTTTTTTCGTTATGTTCAGAATGATTTTGGCGAAATTATTGCATACACAAATTTTCACTTGTCTTATATGGCAAGGTGAGCGTTGCTATTTAAGCCAAAATCGCAAGTTTTACCTAATCGGCACGACATATATATATATATATATATATATATATATTCAACACCTCGGCCGTCTCCCACCGAGGCAGGGTGACCCAAAAAGAAAAAAAATCCCCAAAAGAAAATACTTTCATCATCATTCAACACTTTCACCTCACTCACACATAATCACTGTCTTTGCAGAGGCGCTCAGATACGACAGTTCAGAAAATCCCTCCAAAACGCCAATATTTCAATCCCCTCCTTTAAAGTGAAGGCATTGTACTTCCCATTTCCAGGACTCAAGTCCAACTAAATCAATTAACTGGTTTCCCTGAATCCCTTCACTAAATATTACCCAGCTCACACTCCAACAGCTAGTCAGGTCCCTAAAACCATTCGTCTCTATTCTCTCCTAATACGCTCACACATGCTTGCTGAAGGTCCATGCCTCTCGCCCACAAAACCTCCTCTACCCCCTCCCTCCAACCTTTTCGAGGACGACCCCTACCCCGCCTTCCTTCCCCTACAGATTTATACGCTCTCCAAGTCATTTTACTTTGATCCATTCTCTCTAAATGACCAAACCACCTCAAGAACCCCTCTTCAGCACTCTGACAAATACTTTTAGTAACTCCACACCTCCTCCTAATTTCCACACTCAGAATTTTCTGCATAATATTTACACCACACATTGCCCTTAGACAGGACATCTCCACTGACTCTAGCCACCTCCTTGCTGCAGCATTTGCAACCCATGCTTCACACCCATATAAGAGTGTTGGTACCACTATACTTTCGTACATTCCCTTCTTTGCCTCCATGGATAACGCTTTTTGTCTCCACAGATACCTCAACACAACACTCGTCTTTTTTCCTTCATCAATTCTATTGTTAACCTCATCCTTCATAAACCCATCCACTGACACGTCAACTCCCAAATATCTGGAAACATTTACTTCTTCCATAAACCCTCTCTCCAATGTGGTATCCATTTTTCTTTATTTAAATCGTTTGATACCCTCATCACCTTACTCTTATCTATGTTCACTTTCAACTTTCTACCTTTACACACCCTCCCAAACTCGTCCACTAACCATTGCAACTTCTCTTTAGAATCTCCCATAAGCACAGTATCATCGGCAAAAAGTAACTATGTCAACTCCCCTTTTGCATTTGATTCCCCATAATTTAATCCCACCCCTCTCCCCAACACCCTAGCATTTACTTCTTTTACAACCCTATCTATAAATATATTAAACAACCATGGTGACATTACACATCCCTGTCTAATACCTACTTTTACCGGGAAGTAATCTCCCTCTCTCCTACACACCCTAACCTGAGCCTCACTATCCTCATAAAAACTCTTTACAGCCTTCAGTAACTTACTACCTATTCCATACACTTGCAACATTTGCCACATTGCTCCCCTATCCACTCTATCATATGCCTTTTCTAAATCCATAAATGCAACGAAAACTTCAATAATAACCTTACTGTACACTTTACCTGGTATACTCAGTAAACTTATTCCCCTATAATTCTTACAATCTCTTTTATCCCCCTTCCCTTTATATAAAGGAACAATACACGCTCTCTGCCAATCCCTAGGTACCTTCCCCTCTTTCATACATTTATTAAACAAAAATACCAACTACTCCAGCCCTATATACCCCCCCTGCATTTAACATTTCTGTCATGATCCCGTCAGTTCCAGCTGCTTTACCCCCTTTCATTCTACGTAATGCCTCACGCACCTCCCCCACACTCACATCCTGCTCTTCTTCACTCCTTAACGATGTTATACCTCCCTGGCCAGTGCATGAAATTACCGCCTCCCTATTTTCATCTACATTTAAAAGTTCTTCAAAATATTCCCGCCATCTACCCAATACCTCCAGCTCCCCATCTACTAACTCCCCTACTCTGTTTTTAACTAACAAATTCATTCGTTCCCTAGGCTTTCTTAACTTGTTTATCTCACTCCAAATTTTTTTCGTGTTTTCAGCAAAATTTCTTGACAGATCCTCTCCCATTCTTTCATCTGCTCTCCTTTTTCACTCTCGCACCACTCTCTTCACCATTTTTTTACTCTCCATATACTCTGCTTTTCTATTAGCACTTTTGTTTTGTAAAAACCTCTCATAAGCTACCTTTATCTCTTTTATCACACTCTTTACTTCATCATTCCACCACTCACTCCTCTTTCCTCCTGCACCCACCCTCCTATAGCCACAAACTTCTGCCCCACATTCTAATACTGCATTTTTAAAACTATCCCAACCCTCTTCAACCCCCCCACTACTCCTACTTGCACTAGCCCACCTTTCTGCTAATAGTTGGTTATATCTAACCCTAACTTCCTCCTCCCTTAGTTTATACACTTTTACCTCTCTCTTACTTGCTGTTGCCATTTTCTTTTTGTCGCATCTACCTTTTACTTTAACTGTAGCTACAACTAAATAATGATCCGATATATCCTATAATTTCCCTCGCAGATGTGATTGTGACACTGTTGTGATCCTTGAAGATCCTCTGACACTCTCAAGTCCTTCACACAACTTTATCGCTCTATTGTGTTGTTAGAATTTGTGGTATACTCAGTTCCTCCAGTTTTCCATAACAGAGTATAGTTGAATTTTTTCCTCGTTGAACATCACATTGTTTTCCATTGTCCGCTGGAAAACTTGGTATATATCCGCTTGGAGATTTACCGTAAATCTGTCTCATGAACACTTATGATAACAGGTAAATCTTTCTGGCACATGCACACTTACGATGACATGTAAATCTTTGTCACATGAACATTTATGATGGCAGGTAAATCTTTCTGTCACATGAACATTTATGATAACAGGTAAATCTTTGTCTTACGAACACTTAAGACGACAGAGATATCTTTCTGCCTCATGAAAACCTAAGGTGATAGGTAAATCTTTCTTGTCATAAATATATAAGATGACAAGTAAATTTCTGCTTCATGAACACGTAAGACAGCAGGAAAATATAACAGATTTATGCTTACATTTCGATACAGTTGCCTTTGCTTTTCAGTGTTTCTTTATACTTCCCACTCCAGTGTCGTTTCCCTTAAAATATGTGCAATTTGGTCTGAGACTTTGCCGCGGTGGTCATGATTATTTTCCCTATATTCATAGGGAAGCGATAAACATATAAAGGTCATACAGAGCCTGTGGAATGGCTCTATATGACCTTCCTAGGAGCATGCTTGATCCTAGGAAAGAGAGGGAAACTCCAGCCCCGCAGATCCTTCATCTACATCAACATATACCCCTTCTGAGGGCTAATATCACAATGGTCACCATTTCCACTGAATGGGAAATTCCATTTATCTTCAAATCTTATTTACTCGGACTTTGAAGATTATCATTCATTGTTGTAAAGGAGCAAAATTATTTGTATGAAAAATATCAGCAAACTTTTCTTGAGTTGGTAAATACAGCAGCTTAATTAGGACGAGAATTATTATGGCTGCATAATGCCCAAGAAGACTTTGCTAATTTAAACATTTTAGTATAATAATGTTGTAAGATTTAAAAATGCATTTCAGTACACTTAATAGTGTTATTATTATAACAGATGGAATGAGAGTAATTAGCAACAGCAAATGTTCTCACATACGCATCTTATAGGTGTTACCAAAAAAAAAAAATCAACTGTATGTAGGAAACTGCGGTTTTTCTTTCTTTTAGCATTTGTTGTAAAAAAAAAATCCGAAAAAGTCTTTGTGGACACTTACTTTAATCCTTAAAATACGAATTGAGAGAAATGCACTTCCAGGTGTTTAAATCCGTTGCCTTCCAAGTACTTTGTCTTTAAAACAAATATACTTAACTCACATAATTGTTTTACTTAAATTCAGAGCTAACAATATTAGTTACAGTATGTAGTTCAAAAACCTTATGTCAAATAAGTAATAATAAGCAGAAGAATAAAGTGGGGAAACTCCTATTGTAAGTGACTGCATCACAACACTGGGAAAGAAGTGGCTGAAATCATGTACTCAAACTATATTTAATATTGGAACTGTTAGAACAGTGGCAGGAAATCAGTCTCGCGAAATATCTGAGAGTTGCTGGCGGTGTTTGTTTATGTCTGAACGTGTACCTGTATGAGATCAAATCTGATTCAGTCTCATTCAACAGGCGCTCTTATTATTATTATTATTATTATTATTATTATTATTATTATTATTATTATTATTATTATTATATTCACCCAGGGAATATAATAATAATAATAATAATAATAATAATAATAATAATAATAATAATAATAATAATAATGCATTTGGAATCTAACTGTAAATGAAAACGAAAACTAATTAAAAACTCCGAAACACGATTAAATTTTTTTTATTTATATTAACAATTCCGATTTGTATGATAAAATTATAGAATCCTTTATATAATTAACTGACAGAAATTAACAAACGCATTTCAGAAAATGTCTATACAAAAGCAAGGACATATTCACCAAGGGGTTTGTATTTGTCGTGAGTTTAGTTTCTGTTTAAGGGATAAAAGTATCCTTGACTGGTGGTGAGCAGGATACATCCATCTATAATGAACCCCTGAACCCCTGAAGCTTTAAACCCGATTACGCAACCAATAAACAAATATTGCAAACTTCAAAAAAAACCAACAATTTGAACAAAGGTGTTTTGGGACAAATTTGTTTCTAGGTTAATTAGACACCTTTGCGGTTAAAAATATGTAGATGAAATTTATGTAGCCATTTATTTTAGGTCAAGCCATTATTAACTTTACATAGTGTGCTGTAGCGAGAGAACGAGGCGCACACAACGGCTCGTTACCCAGATGATGACAGCTGCGACGTATAATGAGAGCCAGCTGCAGTAGACAATATTGGGGGTGGGGGATGAGGGAGGGGGAAGAGGGTGGCGATGGTGATGAGACAGAGGGTGGGGAAAGGGGTGATGGGGATTAGGGTGGGTGAGGGTTACGTGGAGTTTACTTAGTTTTAGGGGTCAATGCACCAGCGGTTGAGTCCCAGATCAGACTGTTGGTACTGGCCTCACGCAGTCCAACAGATGCACCACAGCCCGGCTGATCAGGCACTGATATGAGGACCTTATCAAGTGATATTTTGAAAAAAGCTAGAACTCTGTTGGTAATTCCTTTATATATATATATATATATATATATATATATATATATATATATATATATATATATATATATATATATATATATATATATATATATATATATATAAGGAAGAGGGGACTGATAAGTCTTCATCTTATTACGCTTATCGATTCCTCTCCTCATGTTCTTATTGCAGCCCTGATTTTCACTGTCTGCCAAGCCCCTTGTCGAACAGGGAGTGATTTCAGCGGGCAATTTTGGCATCAATCTCTCTAGAGTTTTCCAGAAATAAATTACAAACCATCCAGAAGTACAGATAGAGGGATTTCAAGCATTCCCAGTAATTAGGAACGTGTATTAATATGAGCAGTGAAAGTTCTCTATGCTTTCTCGAGATCTGCAATTTTGCCTTCCTTAAAAGGGGGTTGTTAGAGTACAGCAGTGTTCCAGAACAGAAAGAATAAGTGACTTGAAAAGAATCATTACACACTTGGCATCTCTTAGTTTCGATGATTCTAGTTATTCAGCCCATATTTTTTTTTTTTTTTTGCTATTGTGGTAATGACATTGATATGCTCCTTCACAGAGATATCTTCTGACATAATCACTCCCAAATCCCCCATGTTAGTCTTTTACTTGGTCAAATGATTTAAAATTGTTTTATGCTACCTTTTCTCCCTTTTCTCATTTTTTACATTCAGGAATAATAAAATTTTATTCTCACTAAACATATTGTTGTCAGCACCGCACTGGAAGACATGGTTTAAATCATCTTGAGGTTTGCTGTGTCCTCTATGGCTGTCACTCTAATACAGAGTCTAGTATCGTCTGCCAAGGTTGACACGGTGCTATGATTTATGTCTCTCTCCAAGACAGATATGAGAAGAAGAAATAGAATAGGGGCAAGTATTGTGCCTTGAAAGCCGAACTTTTCACTGTGTGGGGCAAGGAGTGGAGATGGTGGAGTTGAATGGGGTGGAGCAGGGGTAGGATATGGAGAATGGCAATGGGATTGAGAGTTAGGAGAGAGGTGGGTGTGAGTGTTGGATGGGGGTTGGGGATGGAATGAGGGGTGGGGATGGTAGGTGAGACTATGAAATGGGAATGGGAGGGTCAGGAATGTGAATGGTAGGTGGAAATAGACGTCGGAATAATGTCACATGGGGATGGGGTGCAATAGGGTGCTGGAGTGAGGGTTGTAGATCATGGGTGGTGCCGATCATTACATTCATGGGAGGGCAATGCAGTATCTGAAAAATGGGTAATAATGACATTTAAACTGAAGGTAAGAGTAGCTTCAATTCACTGAATCAAAAAGGAACATCCTTGAAGTAGGAAAGAGAGTGAGGGAAGAGGGCTTGGTTATATTAGGGTAGGTTACCTCAGTTTAGGATAAGTCATGTTAACCTTCAAAAAATTGTATTTAACAACCAGTCAGCCAGTCACTAGAATCCAACTTACCTGGAGAAAAATCTTTCAGTGACGTCATAAGGCAATAAATATTCAATCATACTGAAGACTGAGACACAGTTGAATGACTTAGAAATTTCACACCTAGTTGTGTTGACTTCTCTCTCTCTCTCTCTCTCTCTCTCTCTCTCTCTCTCTCTCTCCTCTCCTCTCTCTCTCTCTCTCTCTCTCTTCTCTCTCTCTCTCTCTGTATTATCCATATTACATAAAAGATGAAGTATAAAATCATTCAATCTTGTTTTCTATTTAGGAAACGGAGACTACGGGATTTCATTCAGAACCTCAAGATATTAAATGGCTTCGACACACTGAAACACGAAGAACTATCTGAATGAGTCCATAATTCGAAGCTACAAATGAAACTACGAGGCAGAAGAAGTAACACGAACGTGTGCTCATCGAAATTTGCAATAAAATATAGTTTTAGCACATTCTTCATTATTTTTTTAATATTTGACATATATATATATATATATAAAATGAAAATGCCTTAAAAGTCTTAATTATTATTTCATGTTTAGTCTTTTCAGAGGAGATTTTTTTTTTTTTTTTGCAAACAGAATTAAAGGAGAATGGAATAAACTACCCACTAAGGATGTAAACGCAAAGAGAATACAGTCATTGAAGAACAAGCTGACCCAACATTTTGTAAGTATAAAATTCAACTAGATACATCATGTCCTTGTAAGAGAAGTTAATAGAATCTTCAGGATCAATTTGCTTTTTTTATCTGAAATGTGATAAAAAATTAAGGCGACCAGTATGGCATCTAATGAATGTGTATGACGAGGTTGCTAACCCAACCTAATCTAACTTACCCTAATATAAAAGAGGGAAAATAGCATTAGAAAATGTGCACAAGACGTTAGGAAATTGACGTAGTAAAATGAGAAGAGGTTTGTGTATAAAACAATGTGACGTAAATCTGTGTAAAAAAAAACCAGGAGAAAAGCTAAATATTATAGTTAGAGACAAATATTTCACAGTGTCGACATTTTGAGAGGTTGCGGGAGGTCCAGCGAGAGCTTTCAAAGCCTCTATGATTTGTGAAGAAAAAGAGTCACTTTGCTTATTGAGAGAGCGATTACCACCCACTGTTAAGAACCTTTGTCGAGAGCTTAACAGAAGGAAAGGTAGAGACAATGTAAGTTTGATGCGCAGTGTGTGTATCTCTGGTATATAGGGCACTACGTCATGCCGTTCCTCTATGCTGTGCGCTGTTGTCCTTGTTATTGTTTTTTTTTAAGATTTTCATGTTATCGCTCTATTTCTGCCTTTTCATTTTTTTTTAATGTCATAGATTTTACTAGCAATAATTTTATTGACTTTATTATATTATATCATATTGATTTTGTTTAATTTCGTCACTGTATCACTTAGTTAATCTCTCTCTTTCTCTCTCTCTCTCTCTCTCTCTCTCTCTCTCTCTCTCTATCTCTCTCTCTCTTACTCTCTCTCTCTCTCTAGGTGGAAGTAGACAGATCTCAGCTGATTGCTTCGGTGTGGACTTCGAAGTCCTCTGCTGGTTATCATTTCCATGTAATCCTGTGTACTCCTATGAACTCCTATATACTCCCATGTACTCTCTCAATATTACAGTTACGGTAGCTATACCTGGGCATGACTGGGTAGAGATAACATTCTGATACCGTACCTTTACACCCTCTCCTTCTCATTCTTCTCCCCTCTCTCATCATTTTCCCCTTTCCCTTCTCATCCATTTCTCCTTCCCTCTCTTCCTCAATGCCCTACCCCTGCCCTTACCCCACAAGTGCCAAGAGTGTGCCCACGGGTGCCAAGAAACGACCTGCCACACACGCTTGGCTCATCTAACTCACACTTTCTTCCACTCACAGCACGAGATGGTCGTACACTTGACAGATACCCTCCCCCGCACCCTCTCCCACACCCTTACTCACACCCTTACTCACACTCTCCCCCACACCCTCCCTTACACCCTCCTTCCCACCCTCCCCGCACCCTCCCCCACCCTCCCCACACCCTTTCTCACACTCTCCCCCACACTCTCCCCACACCCTCCCCCCACCCTTACTCACACTCTCCCCACACCTCCCCACATCCTTACTCACACTCTCCCCCACACACTCCCACACACCCTCCCCTACACCCTCCCCACACCCTTACTCACACTCTCCCCCACACCCTCCCTCACCCTTACTCATACTCTCCCCACACACTCCCCACCCTTACTCATACTCTCCCCACACACTCCCCACACCCTCCCCACACTCTCTTCCACACTCCCCACACCCTCCCCACACTCTCCCCACACTCTTACTCACTCTCCTCCACACTCTTACTCACACTCTCCCCACATTCTTATTCAAATTCTCCCCACATTCTTACTCACACTCTCCCCACGTTCTTACTCACACTCTCTCTCACATTCTTACTCACACTCTCCCCACACTCTTATCTCTCCCCACACTCTTACTCACACTCTCTCCTACACATTTACTCACACTCTCCCTCATACTCTTACTCACACCTCCTACACTCTTACTCACACTCTCCCCTACACTCTTACTCATTCTCTTTCGCACACTCTTACTCACACTCTCCCACATTCTTACTCACACTCTCCCCACACTCTTACACTCCCCACACCCTTACTCACACTCTCCCCACATTCTTACTCACACTCTCCCCACACTCTTACTCACACTCTCCTCCACACTATTACCTCTCCTCACATTCTTACTCACACTCTCCTCCACACTCTTACTCACACTCTCCTCCACACTCTTACTCACATCTCCCCACTCATTTACTCACACTCTCCCCCATACTATTACACTCTCCTCCACACTCTTACTCACACTCTCCCCTACACTTACTCACACTCTCCCCACACATTTACTTACACTCTCCCCCACACACTTACTCACACTCTCCCTACACTCTTACTCACTCTCCCCTACACTCTTACTCACACTCTCCCCACACACTTACTCACACTCTCCCCACACTCTTACTCACACTCTCCCCACACTCTTAATCACACTGTCTCCACCCATTCTTACACATCTCCCCCTCTTTCTTACTGTTCTCTCCCCACACTCTTACACTCTCCCCACATCCTCCCCACACTCTAAATCACTCTCTCCCGCACTCTCTCCAACCCCCTGATATTCTTACACTCTCACCCACACTCTTACGCACATTCTCTCCCACACTCTCCCTCACACTCTCCTCACACTTTTACTCTCATTCCCATATTCTCTCCCACACTCTCTCCATACTCTTACACTCTCTCTCTCACCCTCCCCACACTCTCGCCCACACTTTCCTTCATACTCTTCCCATACTCTCCCACACTCAACCCAACTCCTCTTCACACTCTCCACCACACTCTCCCGCACACTCCTACACTCTTTCCCAAACTCTACCCCCCACACTCTTACACTCTCTCCTACACTCTCCCCCACACTCCCTATCACACTGATTTTCCCACTCTCCCACACTTTCCCTCTCGCTCTCGCCCACACTTTCCCCCACACCCTTCCACACACACTCCATCACACCCTCCCCTTCATTCTTCCCCATACTTTCCCCACTCTCTCCCAAACATCGTCCCCAACACCCTCCCTCACACACACCCACCCTCACGAGCTCTCCGACACCCTCCTCCACACTCTCCCCACACTCTCCCCTACACTCTCCCCACACTCCCACACCCTCTCCACACCCTCACACCCTCCCTCTCACTCTCCCATACAACCTCTCCTACACCCTCCGCATCACTCTCCCGCACACACGCCCCAACATTCTCCCCCACACTCTTCCTCACACTGCCTCCCATACTCACACTCTCTCTCCCACACTTTTCCTCACACTCTTTCTCACTCTCTCTCCCACATTCTCCCCCACACTCTTACTCCCACTCTCTCCCATATTCTTCCCATCTCTAATCGGCGTACTCACGCATCTGTAAATCTATTTATTGTCATTCAGTAACTTCCCACATATATAGAATGAAAATTATTCTATCTTTAAAAAATAAAATTTAAATGGGGGACGACTCTAACATTATATTGACAAACTCTCACATAGTTTTTGTTGGTCATTTATTTTTCCCAACTAGAGACTTAACATTCTTGTTCATATCAGTGTATGCCTAAAATCGGCTCTATTATTTTCCCCAGTGCGTACAAAGTATCATTGATAAAGACGAAGTTTAAACATTTGTTATTTTTCCAATATAAAAATTATCATAGTCGGCGCACCGAATCTTATAAATGCCATAATTCATTTGGGGATATCTACCCAAAACTGTTTTTTATTTTTTTTTGCTTGTGTCTTTATGGTATTCTAACTTATGAAGGTTTATATCACGAGAGAGAATTTAATTTGCAGGTTAAGAACTACAATTAAATGTCTAGTTTCAAAGTTTTTTCTTTCTGTAGTCCACCAAAAAATTACATCTACCTTGTTGTAAGTTTACTCTCCCGGTATATCCTAAGAAATAACCCAGAAATTACACAACTTTTTGTTTGGATGACATGAGAAGCACAAGCAGCAAGCACCTCACTTCTGGTTCCAGTATGAAAGCCTCCAATTCATATGCATCAGTTTTATATTGATCGAAACGATGAAGCTGAACACTGACCATCTCAAAACTTCGTCTTTATGGCTGAGATATTAATCACCTTTACCTCTCCTCTGCTTCTGCTCTCTACAATATTTCGTCAAGTTATGAAAATAAAGATAACGTAGGAGGTTTTAGTTTTAGGATGCGCTGCAACTATAAATAAATAACACATACAAGTAGAGAATAATATATATGAGATGAAGTTGAATATTTGAGAGCAAATACTTATAAAATAAATGGAAACTATTATTTTGCCTATTTTATTTTAAGTATCAAGAGAGTCTCTGAAATGATCCTGTTATAAGCAAAAGAGAGGGAAGAGAGGGAGGGATGATGCAAGAGCGTGTTTGGAGAGGGTAAAAAGTGGAATGGTATATACAAAGAGTAAACGTGAATAAAATGTTTAAAAATTAGTAAGCGTTGTATATGAGTACACTGGGAAGATAGAAAGCTAATAATCATAATCATAATCTTTATTTCAGGATGGTTATAATGTTTGTACAGAGATGGCTGACAGGTGTGCATGCAGAAAGCATCTTGGTAAACCTAGCTTAAGACTAGAAGGTCAATAACTAACTGTTTGTTTATATATACAGTGTCTAAGGGGTTATGAACAATAAATTTCGAATTATAAGGAGGAAAAACAAGCATATTAACACATTATTCAGGAAAGCTAAACTGGTTCTCCAAACTTAATAATGAGTATTTAACTAAAAACATTATATGTGTTTGAAAGATATTCTTTCTTATGATTGGGATATAATAGAGGTTTATGATGGTGGAAAGTTTAGCGAGAAAGAGCCAGTGAAGTGAAAACCATGTGGAGATAGAGGAATATCTCGTGTTGATGAAATTAGTAAATATCTCGAGGAATATCTGTAAGTGAGAGGCTTCAGTGCTGAGAAAATTTTGGGGGAGGATGAAACAATAACTTATGAATAAAAATATATATGTATTTGTTGAAAAGGATTATAAAAAAATATTAAGATGTGGGGACAAAAAGATGTAGGTGAAGTGAAGGAAAGTGGTAAGAGTTTGGTTAAAATATATATCAGAATGAATATTGGAATTGAAAATTAATGTGAACTAAAGAGGAATAATAACTCAAGCGTAATTTTATAAAAAAAATTCCTACGTAGAAGGTGAATTACAAATAATATAGACTTTTCTTGAAGCCACACATTTCCGTTAAAAAAAACTTAGTTCCAATAAACACGTTACTACCTTGTAAGAATATCTTTCGATGCTCTACCCTGAAACTCATCAAATTTGGGTGAAATACATTACTTTGAACACCTTACTTTCTCATACACCATCATAAAACAGTCTCTCCAAACACTGTTAAAAATACTTTGAAACATTCTTTGCATGTTCTTCAAGTACTATTCATTGAAACACACTCTTGAAAATACATTGAGAAACACATTCTTTGCATGTACTTCGTGTAAACGTCCATGAAACGCTAGAAACACATTCTTGAAAATACAGTGAAACGCTCTTGAAATACACTTACCTTCACAAAAATTCTTATTTTTTTCTAGGAAAGTACTTTTTGAAAATATATATATAGACTTCCATCAAACACCTCCTGGAACATTGTTTGCATGGACTACTTTCGTGTACACACTCTTGAAAAAGATAAGTTATCTTTTTGAAAAAGTAAGCGTGAAAATTTCATACTACACTTCGAAACAAACTAATTTTTCATGGAAAAAAACTGCCTTGAAAATCTACCTTACCGAGAAACACATTATCTTTACAGATAAAAAACAAAACAATACTAAGACGAGAAACACTCTTAGATATTACCCATGATGCTCTCTTCTGGAAGAAGCACACATCAACGTCAACACAAACTTAGGGAAAAGTATTCTTGTAGGTCACTGGATGTAGTGGAACAAGTATTCTTGTAGGTCACTGGATGTAGTGGAACAAGTATTCTTGTAGGTCACTGGTTGTAGTGGAACAAGTATTCTTGTAGGTCACTGGTTGTAGTGGAACAAGTATTCTTGTAGGTCACTGGTTGTAGTGGAACAAGTATTCTTGTAGGTCACTGGTTGTAGTGGAACAAGTATTCTTGTAGGTGACTCACGAAATCGTAATGACACGATTGCAAACAAACCACATACCACGGTTGGGGTTCGAACCCGCGGTCAGAGAGTCTCAGAACTCCAGACCGTCGCGTAAGCCACTGGGCCAGCTAGCTTCAATAAGATTCATCCAACTAGGTATATTTCTACACCATAGGAAGGTTAGCATAGTTCTGAGACTCTCTGACCGCGGGTTCGAACCCCAACCGTGGTATGTGGTTTGATTCTTGTAGGTCACTGGTTGTAGTGGAACAAGTATTCTTGTAGGTCACTGGTTGTAGTGGAACAAGTATTCTTGTAGGTCACTGGTTGTAGTGGAACAGTATCTAATAAAACTCGTTGCACTGATTAACTCAAATTTATAATCTTTCCTTAAAGATCAGCTAATTATGAACATGCTTATAATAAATGATGTTAATCTTAACTCAGTATAAAAGTTAATTGAAAGAGTAAAAGAGGAGAGAGAAGTGTTGGAAGTTAATTTTTGGTTTGTATGCACAGTAGGAGTCTTTGTGTGTAGTCCTAATCCCTTAATCAGGAACCTGTGTTAGTAGAGTTAGATAAAAGCATGTGATCGAAGGTACTGGAGCTAGATGGTTTTTACCTTAGAAAGTAGAATCAGTAGTTACATTCATGAGGAGATAGATTGCCAACAAATAGTAGGAAAAGTTTAATTTGGAATATTAACCCTGAGGGTTAATAACTTAACATTGCTCAAGAAAGCCAAGTTTTGTGTTAAACGTTTTTCTTGAGAAATTTTAACTGAATCCTCAGTAAATGATCTATATAAAAAAGACTGTAATAAAAGGATTTCTCTAGAGGTAATTCCCTTATACGATTAATGATCCATATATTCCATTTAGGTGATTCCCATAAAATCTGGAGACCGAGAACCAGAGAGACATTTAAACAAGAAACGCAAACAATAATGACTCGACTCAACGATAGTTGGACAAACTTTGACAACAAGATGTTGAATACATGACGTTGTTAAGAATTGTAATTGGGAATAAAAGCGTTATGTACAGAAGAAAGGATTAATTAAAAGAATTAGAGGAAGATGAGAGGGTAGTAGTCGTGGTGGTGGTGATGGTGGTTGTCGCAGTGGTGTTGGTGGTAGAGGTGGCGGTGGAAGTGATAGTGAATATTGACAAAAATAACATTAATATTCACTATACTGAGTGAATACAGACAAGAACAACAGAAAGTTTGCATAAATTGGGTGAAATCAGAATAGAGACCCTATTCTTAATTAAATTAACGACCATGACATACTGAGTTAACCTGTTCTCAGTTTTCACAAAGTTAAGGCTAAAGAAAGACTTCTTCATCTCCCTATATCCTCTGATGTGTACATCTTACTCACCTTTCAAGATAAATTTTATTTTCTAACCTATAGTGTTGCTATGGGCTCTCCTCCATCCCATATCCTTCCTAATCTTTATATGGAGTATTTCGAAACTGTTCCTTTTACTGGGGTATGTGCTTCTCTCTGGCTTCACTATATAAAGGAGGTCTTTTCTCTTTGGCCACATGACTCCAGTCTCTTTTACCCTTTTCTTGGTACTAATTTATTAAGCTCATATCTGAATGAAAATCTAACTTTGCTTCTTTTCCATGACGATCAACGCTTAGTGACAGACTTATTTTTTTCCCTGGTTATCGCAGACCTATGCATGGTGGGATGTACATTCTCTGCTTTTCTTACCATGTGCCTTTTGTCAATAAAAGTGTTCTTATTTCTCTTTTCCTCGATGTCCTCCGAATCTGCAACTCACAATGTCTCGAATCTGAAATCTCCACTCCTCCCAGCGGATCTTATAGTCCCTATACCTGGGTGGTGTTCCGGGGGTCAAAGCCCCCGTGGCCTTGTCCATAACCAGGCCTCTCGGTGGATCGGAGTCTAATCAACTAGCCTGTTACTGCCGGCCACACGCAATCCAACGTATGAACCATAGCCTGGCTGGTCAGGTACTGACTTTAGGTACCTGTCCAGCTCCCTTTTGTAGACAGCTAGGGGGTCTATTGGTAATCCCCCTTAAGTATGCTGGGAGGCAGTTGAGCAGTGTTGGACCCCTGACATTTATTGTGTTATCTTGTAGTGTATTCATGGCACCCCTGGTTTTCATTGGGGGGATGTAGCACCGCCTGTCGAGTCTTTCGCTTTCATTGGGAGTGATTTCCGAGTGAAGATTTGGGACTAGTCCCTCTAAAATTTTCCAGGTGTAGATTATAATGTCTCTTTCTCACCTGCATTTCATGGAGTACAGGTCAAGGGACTTTAAACGTTCTCAGTAATTGATGTGCTTTATTGTACTTATATGTGCAGTGAAAGTTCTCTGTATATTCTCCAGGTTTGCAGTTTCACCTGTCTTGAAAGGGGCTGTTAGTGTACAGCAGTACTCCAGCCTAGAGAGAACAAGGGATATGAAGAGAATAATCACTGGCATCCCTAGTTTTGAAGGTTCTCATTATTCATCCTATCATTTTCCTAGTAGATGTGGTAGAAACATTGTGGTGATCTTTGAAGGTGAGATTTTCTAACATTATCAC
The DNA here is from genome assembly GCA_009830355.1 of Cherax destructor. Taxonomy (NCBI): domain Eukaryota; kingdom Metazoa; phylum Arthropoda; class Malacostraca; order Decapoda; family Parastacidae; genus Cherax; species Cherax destructor. Next base: position 28,797 of record WNWK01009808.1, read on the forward strand.
TCCCAAGTCCTTCACATTAGCTTTTCGCTCTATTGTGTGGTTAAATTGGTTTTATACTACAATTCAGTTTTTATTTCCTCAAGTTATTCATATATGAGTAATTGAAATTTGCCCTCATTGACCTTCACATTATTTTCCATGGTCCATTTGAAGACTTGGTAAATGTCCTCAGTGGATGACACTGTCATACAAATGACAGATGGGAGCGACTACTGTACCTTGTGGAACAGAGCTTATCATTTCAGCTGCCTCTGACTTTACTCTATTTGCTATTAATCTTTGTGTTCTAATGATTAGGAAATTATAGATCCATCTGCCAGCTTTTCCTATTATTTTATCATGCATTTTGAGTGCTGTTACACCACGTTCGCACTTTTCGAATGTTATCGCAAAGTCTGTGTACACTATATCTGCATTCTGTTTGTCCTCCACTGCATCCAAGATCATGTCATAATGGTCATGTAGTTGTGAGAGGCAGAAGCAACCTGCTCTAAACCGATGCTGCCTTGTGGTGAGCAGTTGTTGGGAATCCAAGTGGTTGGTGATCTTGCTTCTTAGAACGCTTTCAAAGATTTTTGTGATATCGGACGTCAGTGTTATCGATCTGTAATTGCAATTGCAATTGCTGTACTGTCACCTTTGTGGAGTAGAGTTATATCCTTTGTTTTTAGTGACTGTGGGATGACGCCAGTGTCTAAGCACAATGTCCATAAACTCTTTATACTCTCGTGCTAAGCAGCAGATTTTCTCTTCTTCTAAACTCAGTTCTTACGTGAAATCTCCCGTTCTTTTCCATCCCTATTTCCAATCTTCAAAATTTTAACACCCTCCGTCCTCTAGATATACATTTTGCATTTCCTCAGAGAGGAACTTAACTTTTCAAATGCGGCAACCCATGGAGCACTGCCCACATATGATATTAGAACACAAGTGTTTAAATATCAATATATACGAGCAGATGTAATTACAGAGGAGGACACAGAAATCTGCGCCTTGTAAATGCACCCGCCCGGGTAGGCTGGAAACGAAGTCCAGCCAGAAGAGAAGAACTACTCTACCTAGACCATCATGGAGAGGCCATCTATTGTTTATTTTATTCGTCTTTTTAAATGTCATAGCTTTTTATGTTCTTATTGGAGTTCTGCATTTTCATGTAATAGTGTGATCTCTGTGTGTTTCTATGTGTAACTTCCTTATCTCTGTATCAATTTCTTGTGTAGTTGTGTTTAACACTGTGATCTTTGTATCACCGGTGTAAATATGTATTATAACGTAACAGCGTTATCTTTGTATCCTTAATATTACTATATATGAAAGTGTGATATTTGTTTTTCTAATTTTATTACTTGTAATATTGTGATCTTTGCACCACTGGTGTTATTATGTGTAAGCGTAAAATTTATATCTCTGGTACTACTGCATATAACACAGTGATCTTTAAATCTCTGATAGCACTAGCAAAGGTTTTCTGATAGTCTAGGTAAATATTATCTCTCCATCCATTTCTTATTCAATAATTTCTCCTATAATAACATAACGGATTATAAATATAGGATTTTGAAGACAGAATTTCAAATTGTTTACCAGCTATTATGTTGAATCAACTTTTCCCTAGCAACTTTTCCAATTTTGCTACTTCGCTTATATACGAAGCAGCCTTAGCCTAAACGGCCTACCCTGACACATTTGGTTAAACTGAACCACTGTGTACCATCTACATGTGTCTGCATACATACCCGCCTGTAGTGTGTGTGTGTGTGTGTGTGTGTGTTAGTGTGTGTGTGTGTGTGTTGTGTGTGTGTCTTTCACGCCCCTCACGCTTCTTACATCAACCCCTTCCCAGGATCTTGTGTCCAGGAATTCATCCGTCTGCCTACTGGATGCCTTGCCTTACTTTCCCGGAATTCTCTTTTCTAACTACGGTCGAGACTTTTCCGGTGAAAGAATCACAGGAGAGGATACAGATTAATCTGTGTCCTGTAATTACACCCACCAATACAGCCATGAACGTATACCAAGACATCGAGATATCGTTATTCACTGAGAATTTTAGTCCTGCATGTGTCACAGTACTGACTCACGAAATCGTAATGTTACAGTGTGTATCTATTCTTCTTTCAACGCACCGGCCGTATCCCACCGAGGCAGGATGGCCCACCGAGGCAGGATGGCCCACCGAGGCAGGATGGCCCACCGAGGCAGGGTGGCCCACCGAGGCAGGATGGCCCAGAAGAAAAAACAAAGTTTCTCCTTTTAAATTTAGTAATATATACAGGAGAAGGGGTTACTAGTCCCTTGCTTCCGGTGTTTCAGTCACCTCTTACGACACGCATGGCTTACGGAGGAAAAATTCTGTTCCACTTCCCCATGGAGATAAGAGGAAATAAACAAGAACAAGAACTTGTAAAGAAATAGAAGAAACCCCAGAGGTGTGTGTGTATATAAATGCCTGTCTATGCATGTGCAGTGTGACCTAAGTGTAAGTAGAAGTAGCAAGACGTACCTGAAATCTTGCATGTAAAACAATTACAGGTTTCGCGGCTCCTGTCTACCAACCTACAGCATAGGAGTATGTATCCAGAATAAGCAGAATAAGCATATATCTGAACGTTGTATTGTGTGTTAAAGACTGCCCGATTCATAATCTGATTGTCAACCTCCACGTAAAATGTAATAAATATTATTACTTCTTTTAATACTCGTCTTTTATGATTGCAAAGCACGGACATGTCCATACAAGTGCGAGTATACATACACACAAAAAAAAAAATCGGTGATGAGAACAGCAGGCAGCTTCTGGGGAGATGCCATCCCCTGGCAAAAAGAATTTTGGATATCACTGCAACAACCTGGTCATTACGCCTCTGTGGTTATTGTCTCCGAAACTATGTTGTGATGAACTGTGATGAATGGATATTACCATTTATCGCAAAATGAACTAGGGTACAATATATTTCAGTACGCCATGACACGTGTGAGACAAGAGGTTTAAGAGAGATAAAGATAAAATTTTCAGGAAATGTCGAATGAATATGATGAATTGCTCGCGGAATTTCATTCCTGGGAGAAGTAATACTAAGATCAATGAGGAATGTTGCAGCGGAAGATAGCAATGTTGCACCGGAAGATAGCAATGTTGCACCGGAAGATAGCACGAAGAAGGAGAATATGAAGTGAAGAAGAGAAACAAGCGAGTGTAAAGGGATTGTATATGAAGGAAATGAGTATGAAGAAAGTGAGTGATGGAATTTAGTACTAAGACAGTGAGTACGAAGGAGATGAGTAAAAACCCGAAGAGAAAGAAGAAAGTGAATTTGAAGAATATGAATATGAAATGAGTGAGATAAACGAGGAAAATATAAAGAACTGAGAGTATGGAGGATGTAAATATACATGAAGTATGAAATAAATAAATGAGGCAATAAGTATGGTAAAAATAGGAAACTTAGAATGAATTAAGATTCAAGAGTGTGACGCATTTGGAAGAATGTAAAGGAATAGTTGATTTATTATGGCACAGTACAGGATGGGTGTTAGAGTGCTCTGGGAGAGTACAGGATGGGTGTTAGAGTGCTCTGGGAGAGTACAGGATGGGTGTTAGAGTGCTCTGGGAGAGTACAGGATGGGTGTTAGAGTGCTCTGGGAGAGACAGATGGGTGTGGCTGGGAGTACAGGATGGGTGTTGGAGTCTGGAGAGTACAGGAGTGTTGGATGCCTGGGAGAGACAGGATGGGTTGGGTGCTGGAGAGTACAGGAGGGTGGAGTGCTGGAGACAGGATGGTGTTGGAGTGCCTGGAGAAAGGATGGGGTTGGAGTGCTGGGGTGAGGTGTGGAGGCCGGAGAGGTATGTGGGTGGCTGGGAGGCTGGAGGTGAGAGGCCTGAGGATGGTGTTGAGTCCTGGGAGACAGGTGGTGTGAGTCTGGAGAGCAAGATGTGTGGGCTAGAGGTAAGGATGTGGCTCGAGGGGAGAGAGGGTTGGTCCGAGAGGGATGGGTGTTGGAGTCTGGGAGAGGTGGGTGTGGAGTCCTGGGAGAGACAGATGGGTTGGAGTGCTGGAAGCAGGATGGTTGAGTCGGAGAGACAGATGGTTGAGGCACTGGGAGAGTACAGGATGGTGTTGGAGTGCTCTGGGAGAGTACAGGAGGTGTTGATGGCTGGAGATACAGATGGTGTGGAGTGCTCTGGAGAGACAGATGGTGTTGGAGTGCCTTGGGAGGACAGGATGGTGTTGGAGGCTTGGGAGAGTACAGGATGGTGTGGAGTGCCTGGAGAGACAGGATGGGTGTGGAGTGCTCGGAGAGACAGATGGGTGTTGGAGTGCACTGGGAGAGTACAGGATGGTGTTGGAGTGCTGGGAGAGACAGGATGGTGTTGGAGTGCCTGGGAGACAGATGTGTGGAGTGTCCTGGAGAGTACAGGATGGTGTGGAGTGCCTGGAGAGACAGGATGGGTGTTGGAGTGCCTGGGAGTGCAGGATGGGTCTGGAGTGTCATAGAGACAGATGGTGTTGAGTGCTCTGGAGACAGGATGGTGTTGGATGTCTGGAGACAGGATGGGTTGATGCCTGGAGAAAGATGGTGTTGAGTCTGGAGACAGGATGGTGAGTCTGGAGAGACAGGATGTGTGGAGCCTGGGAGAGACAGATGGTGTGGAGGCCTGAGAGACAGGATGGTGTTGGGCAAGAGTACAAGGTGTTGGAGGCTGGAGAGACAGATGGGTGTTGAGTGCTGGAGACAGGTTGGGTGTGGTGTCCTGGAGAGACAGGATGGTGTTGAGGCTCTGGGAGAGACAGGATGGTGTGAGTGTTGGAGACAGATGGTGTGGTGCCTGGGAGAGACAGGATGGTGTGAGGCCGAGAGACAGGATGGATGGAGCCTGGAGAGACAGGATGGTGTTGAGTGAGGATGTGTTGAGCCTGGAGACAGATGGTGAGTGCCTGGGAACGATGGTTGATGCCTGGAGCACAGGAGGTGGACCGGATACAGATGTGTGAGCTGGGAAAAGGATGTGTGGGGGAGTAGTGTGACTCTGAGAGACAGAGGTTATGTGAAGACAGAGGTGGAGTGCGAGAAATGTTGAGTGCTAACAGATTACAGCGGGACGAGGTGGTTGAGCGAGACAGGATGGGTGACCTGAGAGAAGAGGTGTTGGAGGCGGAGACAGAGGTTGGAGCCTGGAGGCAAGATGGTGTTGAGTGCTGGAGAACAGATGGTGTGGTGCTGGAGAGAAAGGTGTGAGTGCTGGAGACAGGATGGTGTTGGATGCGGGATAGGATGGTGTTGGAGTGCCTGGAGGCAGATGGTGTGAGTCTGAGAGACAGATGGTGTTGAGGCTGAGACAGGATGGTGTTGGAGTGCCTGGAGACAGATGGTGTTGGATGCTGGAGAGCAGGATGGTGTTGAGTGCCTGAGAGACAGGATGGTGTTGGAGTCGGAGAGTACAGATGGGTGTTGATGCCTGGGAGACAGGATGGGTGTGAGTGTCTGGGAGAGACAGGATGGTGTTGGAGTGCCTGGAGGTACAGGATGGGTGTTGAGTGCCTGGAGAGTACAGGATGGTGTTGGAGTGCTGGGAGAGCAGGATGGTGTTGGAGTGCCTGGGAGAGACAGGATGGTGTTGAGTGCCTGGGAGAGACAGGATGGTGTTGGAGTGCTCTGGAGAGTACAGATGGTGTTGGAGTCCTGGGAGAGTACAGATGGGTGTTGGAGTGCCTGGAGAGTACAGGATGGGTGTTGGAGTGCCTGGAGAGTCAGATGGTGTTGGAGTGCCTGGAGAGACAGGATGGGTGTTGGAGTGCCTGGAGAGACAGATGGTGTTGGAGTGCCTGGGAGAGACAGATGGTTGATGCCTGGGAAGTACAGGATGGTGTTGAGTGCTGGAGAGACAGATGGTGTTGGAGTGCCTGGGGAGACAGGATGGGTGTGGAGTGTCTGGAGAGACAGGATGGTGTTGATGCCTGGAGACAGATGGTGTGATGCCTGAGAGACAGATGGGTGTGATGCTGAGAACAGATGGGTGTTGGAGTGCCTGAGAGACAGGATGGTGTTGGAGTGCCTGGAGAGCAGGATGGTGTTGGAGTGCCTGGGAGTACAGGATGGGTGGAGTGCCTGGAGAGACAGATGGGTTGGAGGTGGAGTACAATGGTTGAGGCTCTGGAGACACAGATGGTGTTGGAGTGCCTGGGAGAGTACAGGATGGGTGGAGTGCTCTGGAGAGACAGGATGGGTGTTGGAGTGCCTGAGAGTACAGGATGGTGTTGGAGGCCTGGAGAGACAGATGGTGTTGAGGCCTGAGAGCCAGATGGTGTGAGTCTGGGAGACAGGATGGGTTGAGTCCTGGGAGAGACAGGATGTGTTGAGTGCTGGAGTACAGATGGGTGGAGTGCCTGGAGACAGGATGGTGTGAGTGCTGGGATACAGGATGGGTGTTGGAGTGCGAGATCAGAGGTGTGAGCCTGGAGAGACAGATGGTGTGGAGTGCTGAGAGACAGGATGGTGTTGGAGGCCTGGGAGCAAGGATGGTGTTGGAGTGCCTGGAGACAGATGGGTGGAGCCGGGAGATAAGGATGGTGTTGAGCGAGAGACAGGATGGAGTGTGTGTTCGGAGATACAGAGGGGTTGAGTGCTGAGGCAGATGGGTGTTGAGGCTGAGAAGGATGGTTGATGCTGGGACAGGTGGTGGATGTGAGAACAGATGTGCCAGAAGGGCCTGGAGAGCAAGATGTGTGGAGCCTGGGACAGATGTGTTGGCCAGAGACAGGATGTGTTGTTAACGTTGAGCCGAGAGCGATGGGTGTTGAGATCAAGGTAGACGGTTAGAGAGTGGAGAGCAAGATGTTGAGCCAGAGGATGTGTGATGCCTGGAGAGCACAGGATGGTGTTGGAGTGCCTGGAGAGACAGGGGGGGGGGGGGGGGGGGGGGGGGGGGGGGGGGGGGGGGGGGGGGGGGGGGGGGGGGGGGGGGGGGGGGGGGGGGGGGGGGGGGGGGGGGGGGGGGGGGGGGGGGGGGGGGGGGGGGGGGGGGGGGGGGGGGGGGGGGGGGGGGGGGGGGGGGGGGGGGGGGGGGGGGGGGGGGGGGGGGGGGGGGGGGGGGGGGGGGGGTGCACTGAGAGTACAGGATGGGTGTGTGAGTGCTCGGGAGAGTACAGGATGGGTGTTAGAGTGCTCTGGGAGAGTACAGGATGAGTGTTAGAGTGCTCTGGGAGAGTACAGGATGGGTGTTAGAGTGCTCTGGGAGAGTACAGGATGGGTGTTAGAGTGCTCTGGGAGAGTACAGGATGGGTGTTAGAGTGCTCTGGGAGAGTACAGGATGGGTGTTTGAGTGCTCTGGGAGAGTACAGGATGGGTGTTAGAGTTCCTAGGGAGAGTACAGGATGGGTGTTTGAGTGCTCTGGGAGAGTATAGGATGGGTGTTAGAGTTCCTAGGGAGAATCTCCCCCACACTCTCCCTCACACTCTACCCCACACTCTTTCTCACACTCTTCCCTACACACATTCCAACTCTCTTGTATAGTCTCCTTCACAAATAGTCCCCAGCACCCACAAAATCTCTCTCTTACACTTCCCAACAGTCTGCCTCTTACACTCTTCCACACTCACTGTCGCTGTCTATCCCTCACTCCTTCCCACACAGTTCTCTCCCACACTCCCTCACACACAATTATCTCCCCACACTTCCTCCCACACAATTTTCTCCCACACTCTCACCCCTACAGTCTTACCTTCACTCTCTCTCTCCTCTCCTCGTTCACTCCCTCATAAAGATATCTTCATTAAAATTCCACTTATATTTGTGAGACAGACTATCTTTAGAGACTGTATTTCCCAAGTGATAGTAACTCCAGTTCTGCTGGAACCAAACCTTTGAAGCTGCCGTATCTGATGATCCTTGAATGGAATATTTGACGATATTCTCATTGTCCTACTGAAGTGTCCCATCTCAGGCTGACACTACTGAAGTGTCCCATCTCAGGCTGACACTATAGAAGTCTCCCAGCTCAGGCTGACACTACTGAAGTCTCCCAGCTCAGGCTGACATTACTGAAGGCTCTTAGCTCAGGCTGATTCTACTGAAGCTTCCCAGCTCAGGCTAACATTACTGAAGTCTCCCAGCTCAGGCTGACACTGCTGAAGGCTCTTAGCTCAGACTGACACTATTAAAAATTCCGAGCTCAAGCTGACACTACAGAAAACTCCCAGCTCAGGCTGACACTACTGAAGTCTCCCAGTTCAGGCTGACAGTACTGAAAACTCCCAGTTCAGACTGACACTACTGAAAACTCCCAGTTCAGGCTGACACTACTGAAAACTCCCAGCCCAGGCTGATACTACCGAAGTCTCCCAGCTCAGGCTGACACTGCTGAAGGCTCTTAGCTCAGGCTGAGACTACTGAAGTCTCCCAGTTCAGGCCTACGCTGCTGAAGGCTCTTAGCCCAGGTTGACACTACTGAAGTCTCCCAGCTCAGGCTGACAGATTTCAGGAGTGTGTTATATCCATCCTGTGTGATGCAATATGAGAGTGAAACCTAACTTGCTTTAAGAAATATAAGGTCACTATACCCTGACTGGCACTAATATTTGATAACGTCATAGGTTTCAGTTTGCTAAGTGCAAGTTATACGTGTATATGTATACGTGTATATGTACACGTATACGTGTATATGTATACGTGCATATGTAGCTTTAGTTCCCACTATGTGTCAGTCATATTGCATAGCATAGCAGCACATTGCTGGGCTATTAAATTTTGATAAATAATTTCACTCTCTTCCACACACCCTCGCTCTCTACAACTCTCTCCCACCCCCACACACGCTTTCTCACACTCTCTTCCACACACCCTCGCTCTCTACAACTCTCTCCCACCCCCACACACGCTTTCTCACACTCTCTTCCGCTCCCTCTCTCACTCTTTCTCGTTCACGTGGACTTTCGCTCATCTCCCTCTCTGCTTCCACACACATCACACAGTAACTTTCAGGCTGACTCAAACTTTCACACATTTCTCGCCTACACACTCTGTGCACCAACTTTCACACTCACTTAGAACTTTTACACATCGCTCACTTCCCTCACATACTACGCACCAAGTTTCACACTCATTCAGAGTTTTCCACATCTCTCACTCACATACCGCACACCAACTTCCACACATCTCTCACTCACACACCAACTCTCACACATCTTTCACTCGCACACACTCTACACATCAGCTTTCACACATCTTTCACTCAACATTCACACATCTCTCACACACCAACTTTCGTGCTTTTATAATGTGCTCGTTTTTTTGTTTTCCATGTGATTTATGTGTTCCTTTCTGCATTGTTTTTCCCTATTATTGGTATATTCTAATGATGTAGAAGATGAGATAGATAGATAGATAGAGAGAGAGAGAGAGAGAGAGAGAGAGAGAGAGAGAGAGAGAGAGAGAGAGAGAGAGAGAGAGAGAGAGAGAGAGAGAGAGAGAGAGAGAGCAGAAGACGTTATTATTCACACAGTTTCTATCTGCAGAGGTCTAGCTACTGTCTCGAATGAGGACTGACTACTGTTATCTAGGTGACTGAGGGAATTAGAGTGAAGCAGAAGGCTCCCTCCCTACCCTCCACTCCTGCCTATTTCCGGCATGAAACAGAAGGGGAGGGGGGTTAAATATAGCATGAAGTAGGTAGAAGAGAAGTGACGGCTACAACCATTTTTTTTTTTTTTTACTCTGATCAATTTTACATGTCAAGAGCTGTTATCCAACCTCAGCTCATTTCAAAGCTTTGCACTATCTGAGGCATACTACCACCCCCCAGGATGCTACCCACACCAGTCGGTTAACACCCAGGTACCTACATACTGCTAGGTGAACAAGGACAGCAGGTGTAAAGAAAGATGCCCAACGTTTCTTCCCGTACCGGGGATCGAACCCTGGACACTCAGTGTGAGTTGAGTGCGCTACTAGTACAGCCACTCATCTGGTTGTACTAGTAACACAGCACTGATGTGTTTATCACTACTCATACTCTTAGATACTATTAGATCTACTTCTAAGAACTGTGTTACAGGTCGATGTGGCCACTTGAATGTTTTGTATACTTCCGAAACATTCACAAGGACTTCTGTGGACACTGACCTAAATGGATTTTGACTATTAAAATCAAATGTTTACCAAGTGTGAGACCAACCGGTTTTAGAAGAACTCAAATTTCTTGGCATCAACAATTCTGCCAACATAAGTGTTAAACCTCTTACCACAGAGTTTCATACTGTTGCTTCATGAAATATCACAATGTACCTCTAGAAGGTCCTTATGTTTGTGTACATCGAACATTTTTAATTTGGTGATGGTTCGAAAGAGGTCGCCTCGTTGTCTCTCTTTTCTGAGTAAAAACAAGTTGAGTGTTTTTTAGTAAGTTTTTCATCATGTTGTTGATCACTTAACGTTAAAAGTTTTATTCCTCTTCTCTATCTATTTCAAATTTTAATATTTCATGTAATTAGGAGACCAAAACTAGACAGGATATTGATGATGGCGAATGAAGATGGTATAGTGCAGTGTTGATATTACTCCATTGTTTGTTCGAAATTTCTTATTATGAAGAAAATCGTCCTGTTGGCTTTGCTGCTTGAAGCAAGACATTGATCAGAGTAAATCTGATCAGTATTATTACTGTTCCAATATCTGTGTCTTCCTTTGCGAGTGTGTATCCATTTTAGTTATACTGTGAAGCCGCGCTTCCTAGTTTCGTGTCATTTGTAAACTTTGTAACTGGATGTAAACTTCAAATCTAGATAGTTAATGTTTATAAAATAATAAAACAGGGCCAAGGACCTACCCTAGAGGGATTCCACCCGTCACGTTTCAAACACTCATACACTTTGCAGTTGAAAACTATTCAATATTTGTTGTCAGTGAGGCAATTATTAAACCAGACCTGAAGGTTGTCAAAAGAGGCAAATGTCGTTCCTGTTCACAAAACGAAGAGCAGAGCGGAAATCAAGTACAGACCAGTGTCACTCCTGTCAATCAATCACTTCCAAGATTCTTGAGACAATAATCTCAGAGCAGATGGCAGAGTTTTTCAATTACCACTTGCTTCTTTGTGACCATCAATATGGCTTCAGAAAAGGTGCTCTGCTGCTGATCTGTTGATAAACCTCTCCACAATGTGACACCAGTTTTGCGATGATTCCAAGATCAGACTCCGACAGATCTTGGCATCAGGGACTCTTGGCACAAATGCAAGCACGAAGAGTAGCCGTCTCTGTACTATGTCTCCTTAGTGATTACCTTCAAGATAAATCTCTAAGAGTAGTTTTCAATGGGAGAGTCAGGGAAGTGTACCTGGGCCATTGTTATGGAATGTCTATTTCAATGGCCTTCTTCATCTCATCCCAGAATCACATGCAGGAGATGCAACATTCCCCCAATGAAAAGCAGGGAAGCCACGTGTACACTGAGAGACAACACAATAAGTGCCCGGGGCCCAAGACTGTTCAACTGCCTCCCAACATACATGAGGGGGATTACCAATCGACCCCTGGCTGTCTTCAAGAAGGTACTGGACAGGCACCTAAAGTCAGTACCTGACCAACCGGGCTGTGGTTCGTACGTCAGTTTGCGTGCGGCCAGCAGTAACAGCCTGGTTGATCAGACCCTGATCCACCACGAGGTCTGGTCTCAGACCGAGCCGCGGGGGGTGTTGACCCCGAAACCCTCTCCAGGTCCAGGTCACAATGAATATGCTGACGACTGTACTCTGACATTTACTTATCTAAGGGAGGAAATGTCAACGGCTCTCAGATACATCAATCACCAGCTTACAGTTATATCAGCCTGGAGAAAGCAATGGCGGGTTACATCTGCTTCTGAGAAGACCCAAATAATGATGGTATCTAGGCACCATAATGGTACTGTTGGAACAGTGGTAAGAATAAATGGGAGAATGTTGGAACCCGTGGATGAGAAAGATAACCTTGAGGTGAAATTGGATTCCAAACTGACGATGAAGAACCACGTAGTAAATCTTGCAAACGAGACGGCCAGGAAGCTTACAGCAGTTAGACGTATATCGCATCTCTCAGACAGTAGAGGAGGCTGCAAGACTCTGTACGAGGCTCAGATGTGATCACACCTTGAGTATGTTCCACTTTCTTGCAATGTTTTCCTAGCTTCCCCCTCATCTCACCTTCGACTTCATGACAGAATAGAGAACAGAGCAATACGACTTATCTCTCGTCAGACATCGGACATCGGCCTAGACAGGTCTGTCAATTCAGCAGAGCCTTCAATACTGGAGGGATGTTGGTGGCCTTACTGTTAAGTACAAGGCCAGTGTAACTGTTAAAGGACTTGGCTCCACTTCGTGGTCAGCGAGAACAGACCTACACAACAAGACGGGCAGGAAACAGCAAGTGCATTCTGATAGTAACTTTCTCCAAAACATCACTTAATCTGAGAAGAATTATTCCTAGAATGATAAGACTGCAACATGTTCACACAACATATTGACATCATTGAAATAAAGTCAGTTGACCAAATGAAATCACTGGCCCAAAGATGGCTCCAGCTTCACCCTGTTCCCTATTTGTACATCTCATGACAGTAATTGTGTAAATGTACAACCATTGTGTAAATACGAGAGCGATACAAAGAGAGAGGGAGAAAGATATATATATATATATATATATATATATATATATATATATATATATATATATATATATATATATATATATATATATATATATATATAGATAGATAGAGAGAGAGAGAGATAGAGAGACAGACAGACAGACAGACAAACAGACAGACAGACAGAGACAGAGATTTTAGCAAATTTGCCTCTAAAATATACACGTTTTAATCATTTCCGTATGGCTTCATTTTTAATTAAAGTCAAAATGAACTTTTTTCTCTTATAATTATTCAGGAATAAAAAAAAATCTCATAAAGCGCTCAATTATAGAAGTTGATTGTCTCTCATAAAATTCTATGGATGATAGAATTCTACGGATGATAGAATTCTACGGATGATAGAATTCTACGGATGATAGAATTCTACGGATGATAGAATTCTATGGATGATAGAATTCTACAGATGACAGAATTCTACGGATGATAGAATTCTACGGATGATAGAATTCTACGGATGATAGAATTCTACGGATGATAGAATTCTACGGATGATAGAATTCTACGGATGATAGAATTCTACGGATGATAGAATTCTACTGATGATAGAATTCTATGGATGATAGAATTCTACAGATGACAGAATTCTACGGATGATAGAATTCTACATATGATATAATTCGACGGATGGTAGAATTAACAGATGATAGAATTTAATGGAATATAGAATTCTATAGATGATAGACCTCTATGGATGATAGACTTCACTTAATCAGTTCATTGTGAGGTCACCTTAATAATGTACAAAAAAAATTTTAAATGCTGAGGAGACAGTCCCAGCACAGCACCTGCTATTACACAGCAGAACAGCAAAATAACACAGCACAATGGCACAGCTCAATAGCACAGACCATAAATTGAAGCGTTATTATAATTTTTATTATTATTATTATTATTATTATTATTATTATTAATTATTATTATTATTATTATTATTATTATTATTATTATTATTATTATTATCATCATCATCATTAATATTAAATCCTTTGTGTAATTACAGCAGTTAGGGAATGGGAGGTAATCATGCGTGATCCCAGGAAGGGAAGGGTGGCTTAAGCTACTTGGATCAAGAACCTGTCACCGGCATTAAGGCCTTTGGACACCATAACAAGATAGGTTGACACAAAAAACGAATCTATGGAAATCTGGAAGATTTTCGTGAGAAGTAAGGTGAAAGCTTTTTTCCAAGATATAAAGGGGATGGAGAGAAGGTACCAAGGTAAATGGATGTGGAGAGAAGGTACCAAGGTAAATGGATGTGGAGAGAAGGTACCAAGGTAAATGGATGTCAACATGATGGTCTACTTCTGCTGCATTCTGAACAGAGACACTATAAAAAAAATTATAAACAGAAGAGTAACAAAAACAGTTTTGAAAAGAAAAGACAGATATTTAACAAGATGAAGACGGTACTTACCAGTAGTAAATTTTATAACTATGTATTTTAAATGTAACTTATATAATTGTTCTGCAGTCTTTGTTAATTGTTAATATACTATTTTATGCATATATTTCAAGTAAATGAAAAACTTCATGTTGTGAAGAAACCTTACGTGATGAGAAAAAACTGATATTACATTTGGAATTAGTAACCTAAATATATGCAAAATAAGTCACAGTAACTGAAACAACTTTTAACATGTCATATTTCATTGTTTAAGGTTTGTACACAGTCATTCATCCTACTGTCTTTGATTAAGAGGTTGGACTGACTAATATTAAAATTACCTTAGAATAGCTCAATAACGAATCTTAAGGACTCTTAGCACGACATGTCAGTCTTGTCATGAAGTACTGGCAGCAGCACCTCTGTACAGTCCCTCATAGTCATGTATGTAAGAAAACTAGAAAAGATCCTGAGGTTTGCAACAAGACTAGTATGATTGGATTGAATTATGAGGAAAAACTAATGGAATTAATCCTGATGAATTTACAAGAGAAAGAAAGACCACTCGAGACATGAGTTCAACATACATGATACTCAGAGGACTTTGACCGAACATAGAGAGACAGACTTTGAAATGCGAGACATCGGGGCGAAGGGTCATAGATGAGTCACAGGGATGTTAAGAAATCGTTTCAGTCTGAAGGTGGTAAATAAATGGAATGAGGTAGATGAGAAAGGGGGTAGTGGCAAATTCAATACACAGTTTCAAGAGTAGATATGATATGGCTTAGGAGACCAAGAACCAGTAATGCCACAAATACTGATTTGAAAGACAAGTCACGGAGCTGAGACTCGACCCGTAAATACAACTCGGAAAGTACAACTCGATGAGTAAACACAAATGCGTTGAGCGCCAAAAATATTCACTATTTATTACGAAGGTACAATCTGGAAAAGATCTTGATTGAGGGGAAGGGAGAGAAGTAGGAGGGAAGAGGGCAGGAGACAGAAAAAGAGGGTAAGACAGGGAAAAAACCGTAGAATGGGGAGTGGAAGACAGAGGGTTAAAAAAGGGAGAGGAGAAGATTCGAGGGAGGAAGAGAGTTGGGAGAATAAGAAGGTCGACGATAGGAAGAGACGCGAGGCAGGAACAGTGGCAGGAGTCGAAGAGATGTTTGGGAGTAAGGAAGGTGGGAAAGGAGAGCGGGGAGGAAGAAGAGAAGCAGGGATGAAAAGATCTATGGGGGAGGAAGAAAAGGATTCTGAAAGTGAGAAGGGAATGGGAAAGTTATAGGGAGAGAGGGGGACGCAGAGAAAAAAAAGAGAAAGGAAGTGAGAAAGAGAAATGTGAAAGAAATGGTGAGGGAGAGAAAAGGAAAGATTCAGAAGAAGAAGAATACAGTGGAAAGAGGGATGAAGATTATGCAGTACGCCAGAACACAGCAACACGACTCTAGGAACCACACAGGACTTCCATACAACAATCAGCTGTAATATTGTTTATTATTGTGACCACTTATTACGCAGGGTATTGTAGAAAATATGTGTATAAAAAACGCTCCATATATAATGTCAGTTTATGGGATTTGTTCTGAAATCAGACGCGTATTAGTCCTGAAGAGTAGCCATTACAGGACAGGAGCAGGACAGGTGTTTTTGAGTCAGTACGGGGAGAGCGGCGGCTGGAACAAGGCGTCATGGTTTTTGGTGTTTGTGTAAGTAGAGGGGGGTGGTTTTAGGTAAGTTTATGCCATAGGTTGCTTTAATATTTATGTAATTACTCTCCTGATATATCTGTAAGGCCCTAGTATGAGAAGAAGCCTTATTAAATATTTAGAGAGGACTCTTGTAGTGTTTTACCTGCAGGCTAAGAGGCCGGCAAAAGCAGGAGGGGGTCATGGAGCCTCCCTTTTTATAAATTTTTTTTTTTTTTTTAACCATGTGGTATATGTAAGTTTACTATTAATATAGTTACATCTTTGTACATTTAGTTTTCGTCTCCTTCCTTATAATAAATATAAGTATTGACCATTTAATTAACGCATAATGTGAAGGAACAAGCTTGGCACTTGGTTGGTTTATGTGGTTTAATTAATAATTCGCATGCCCCTAGATAGGCTGTTTACCCATAGACGCCAGTATTTATTTTTATATAAAGTAGTAAATGCGTTACACCACCGCAAATAAATAATACCTGGGCTGAATTAGTGAATCAACAGGTAGTTTAGTTATTCAACTGTGTTAAAAATACTCACATAAGAGGCGGAATTCAAACCCATAATAGGCCAGACCTAAAATTAACAGGTTAGTGCACTGGCCACTGGCCCTATAATATATAACTGACTAGCCATGGCTTCGTATCCCATCCATTACATGAGTAATTTTAACATAGATTAATAATTAAATTTACTTGTTGCTTCACTAATTCAGACCATTGAGGAGTTCTGTAAAATATAGTGACATAACAAATGCTTGTTGAAATATGTAGTGTAAATTTTTTTACCCTCTGATGGTTTTTGAGTAATTTGTTACTAGTAATTGTGTGAACTTGCACAGAGGATCGCACAGCGGAACGTAGGGGTGCCGGTAAGTGCTGACCCCAGTGAGTCCTTATCATCCCAAGTGAGCCCTCGTCACCCCCAGTGAGTCTTTGTCGCCAACAGTGAGCCCTTGCACCTCCAGTGAGCCCTTGTCACCCCCAGTGAGCTCTTGATACAGTTAACTGTAGCTACCCACACGTTTCTTTGGTCAAACCTAAGTACCTACCATTCCTCAGGTGCTGCATGACCTTCATGGGTTTAGTGCGAGGTAATTTACACATTATTTGATGAATGCCGACAACTGGTAGTTTTCCATATCAACTATGATAAAGCGCCAGCTGGATCCATCACTAACCTCTGCCTATCAGAAGTATGTAGGCTGTTAAGTGTTGGCCAATCGAAACCCGTGTTAATTCACAATCATGAAACTTAATCCCAAGTATACTTTCTCTTAATAAAAATATTCTCATTTCACAAATGCATACATACATTGGCCGTATCCCACCGAGGGAGTGTGACCTAAAAAGAAAAACGATAGTTTTTCTTTTTAAATTCAGTAATTTATACAGAAGGAGTTACCAGCCCCTTGCTGCCGGCGTTTTATTCGCGTCTTATGACACACATGGTTTACGGAGGAAGAATTCTTTTCCACTTCCTCATGGAGTGTATATATATATATATATATATATATATATATATATATATATATATATATATATATATATATATATATATATATATATATATATATATATATATATATATATTTATATTTATATTTATATATATATATATTCTAGGTAGTACATGATGGTAGGATTGCTGGAGGTTTTTTTTGGCTCATAAACATGCAAGATTTCAGGTATGTCTTGTTACTTCTACTTACACTTAGGTCACATTACACATTCATGTACAAGCATATATATACACACACCCTCTGGGTTTTCTTCTATTTTCTTACTGGTTCTTGTTCTTATTTCCTCTTTTCTCAATGGGAAGTGGAAGAGAATTCTTCCTCCGTAAGCCATGCGTGTCGTAAGAGTCGACTAAAATGCCGGGAGCAAGGGGCTAGTAACCCCTTCTCCTGTATATATTACTAAATGTAAAAGGAGAAACTTTCGTTTTTTTCTTTTGGGCCACCCTGCCTCGGTGGGAAACGGCCGACGTGTTGAAAGAAGAATATATATATATATATATATATATATATATATATATATATATATATATATATATATATATATATATATATATATATATATTATTGTGACCACGAACGAGTGGTATTGAATCAATAACAACACTGCGACTAGCCGAGGATTCGAACCCACGTAGTTTTGGCCTGCCTCGTGGTGAGCGTCAAGTGATATATATATATATATATATATATATATATATATATATATATATATATATATATATATATATATATATATATACGTATATATTTATTTATTATTATTATTAACACATCGGTTGTCTCCCACCAAGGCAGGGGGGCCCGAAAATGAAAAACTTTCACCATCATTTACTCCATCACATACACTACAGTTATAAAACTGCAACATTAACACCCCTCCTTCAGAGTGCAGACACTGTACTTCCCATCTCCAGGACTCAAGTCCGGAGAGCAGGTTTCCCTGAATCCCTTCATAAATGTTACCTTGCTCACACTCCAACAGCAAGTCAAGTATTAAAAACCATTTGTCTCCATTCGCTTCTATCAAATACGCTCACGCATTCATGCTGGAAGTCCAAGCCCTTACCCCGCCTTCCCTCCACTACAGATTTATACACTCTCGAAGTCATTCAATTTTGTTCCACCCTCTCTACATGTCCGAACCACCTCAACAAACCCTCTTCAGCCCTCTTAATAATAGTTTTGGTAATCCCACACCTTTTCCTCATTTCCAAACTACGAATTATCTGCATTATATTCACACCACACATTGACCTCAGTCATGACATCTCCACTGCCTCCAGCCTTCTCCTCGTTGCAACATTCATCACCCATGCTTCACACCCATATAAGAGTGTTGGTATAACTATACTCTCATACATTCCCCTCTTTACTTAAATGGACAAAGTTCTTTGTCTCCACAGACTCCGAAGTGCACTACTCACCCTTTTACCCTCATCAATTCTATGATTCACCTCATCCTTCAAAGACCCATCTGCTGACACGTCCACTCCCAAATATCTGAATACATTCACCTCCTCCATACTCCTCCAATCTGATATCCAATCTTTCGTCACCTAATCTTTATGTTATCCTCATCACCTTACTCTTTCCTATATTCACTTTTAATTTTCTTCTTTTACATACCCTAAAAAACTCATCCACCAACCTATGCAACTTCTTTTCAAAATCTACCAAAAGCAGTGTCATCAGCAGAGCAACTGTGACAACTCCCACTTAGTGCTAGATTCTTTATCTTTTAACCCCCCACACCTCTTGTCAACACCCGCGCATTCACTTCTCTTACAACCCCATCTATAAATTTGTTGAACAGCAATGGTGACATCACACATCCCTGTCTAAGGCCTACTTTTACTGGGAGATAATCGTAATCGTAAAAACTCTTCACTGCTTTCAGTAACCTACCTCTTATTCCATACACCTGCAACATCTGCCGCATTGCCACCCTATCCACCCGTCATATGCCTTTTCCAGATCCATTAATGCCACAAGAACCTCTTTACCCTTATCTAAATACTGTTCACCTATATGTTTCACTGTAAACACTTGGTCTACACACCCCCTACCTTTCCTAAAGCCTCCTTGTTCATCTGCTATCCTACTCTCCGTCTTACTCTTAATTCTTTCAATAATAACTCTATCACAACAGATTTATTCCCTATAATTTTTGCACTCTCTTTTGTCCCCTTTGCCTTTATACAAAGGAACTATGCATGCTCTCTGCCAGTCCCTAGGTACCTTACCCTCTTCCATACATTTATTAAATAATAGCATCAACAACTCCAAAATTATATCCCCACCTGCTTTTAGCATTTCTATCTTTATCCCATCAATCCCAGCTGCCTTACCCCTTTTCATTCTACCCACTGCCTCACGAACTTCCCCCACACTCACAACTGGCTCTTCCACACTCCTACAAGATGTTATTCCTCCTTGCCCTATACACGAAATCACAGCTTCCCTGTCTTCATCAACATTTAACAATTCCTCAAAATATTCCCTCCATCTTCCCGATACCTCTAACTCTCCATTTAATAACTCTCCTCTCCTATTTTTAACTGTCAAATCCATTTGTTCCCTAGGCTTCCTCAACTTATTAATCTCACTCCAAAACTTTTTCTTATTTTCAACAAAATTTGTTGCAGCCTTTGATGCCATAGCTTGTACTTCATCTGCGGTCTTCTTTGTCCTTCCCCAACCTTAATGATGTTGTACTCCAGGAGCTATTTGTCGGACTAGGCTAGCAGCCTGTCCAGATCCCCTTGTAGTCGTTCCTGATGAAGTAGCAGATCTGCAGCAGTGGAGATGTAATAGTAGAGCTGAAGCAGCAGAACTACAGCAGCAGAACTACAGCAGCAGAGCCACAACAGCAGAGCTACAGTACATTAGCAGAGCTACAGCAGCAGAACTACAGCAGCAGAGCCACAACAGCAGAGCTACAGCAGCAGAGCTACAGTATTAGACCTACAGCAGCAGAATACACAAATAACCCGCACATAGAAGAGAGGAGCTTACGACGACGTTTCGGTCCGACTTGGACCATTTACAAAGTCACGCTAACAAAAAGGAGAAAAGGAGGGAGTATATATAGGCCAGCAGACATGGTATTGTGCCTTTTTTTGTTATTTACAGCAGCAGAGATACAACAGTAGAGCTACAGTAGCAGATATACAACAGCAGAAGTTACAGCAGCAGAACTACAGCGACAGAGCTACAGAGGCAAACCTACAACAGCAGAGCTACAGCAGCAGACCGACAGCAGCAGAGCTACAGCAGTAGAGCTACAGCAGCAGAGCTACAGCAGCAGAGCTATGCTCCTAGTATTCAGTCTTCACTATTTTATCACCATATAATTGATAAATATTTCCAGTACTTGCAGCACTCACCATTTAATATTTTTATTTCATTCCACTGGTCTACCATTCTCTTAATAAGACAAAAATTATTTTTTTCCTTGTGATTAACTGTCTTTTCTTAGTTTACACCTGTTACCTCTTGTTGTCACTGTTGGAAATACAGTGGTGCCTCGGTATACGTCCAGCTCCCAAATCTATCAATTATGTAAGTGTATTTTTGTAAGTTCTTTTGTAAGTGTATTTTTGGGGGTCTGAAACGGATTAATCTACTTTACATTAGTTCTTATGGGGACAAATTCGTTCGGTACTCGAAGAGATCGGCACTTGAACAGCCTTCTGGAATTAATTAAGGACGTATACCGAGGTACCACTGTATTAAGATATCTTTTTCCTTTCTTTCACGTCCAATAATAACTTTATATGAGAATATTATGTCTTCTTTTCCTGCTATCAGTCAGCCTGGGCATCTTTAATGGCTAAACATTTCATCATAACTCCTTTTCTTCTGCTCTGGCAGCCATTTTGATGCTCTTCTTTGGACATGAGTAGTAAATAGCTTTTTATCATTTCTCAGTCCATATATTGGAAAGCTTTTATATAGTTTTCCAGTGTTGTGTATACGTCTCTAAAAATTTCATTTATATGAAATTCCGGTGACAAATTTTGGTTAAAAATAACTAAAATATTTCCCTCCCCCACATTTTTCTGAAACTTTCATTATATATATATTTTTTTTACAATCTATATCCGTCACGTAGCCTTGGCATTTATCGACATTAAATTATATCATTCATCGCTGCATCTGCTTAAGCTATCAACGTCGTCCTGTACTGATTTACAGTCACTTTTATTGTTTATGTTACCTAAAATTGTTGCATCATTCAGTTTTTAATTCCTTATGTCAACTTATTTATTAAAATTAAACACATTAATGATACAAGCACATATCCTTGTGGCACCCCATTGGAGACATTTACCTACAAGGTCATTTTTTTTATACCTGTTCGTATTTTCTTTTCAGACACAAAGCATTTCATCTATTGAAATAGTTTTCCTTATATTCTAATCATATTTTGGAATTTTCAGATTAAGTTTCAGTGGATAACTCTACCAAAAAGTTTTCCTAAAGTCTATACACTAATGGAACTGGCCCATATATTTTATTTTTTGAACTACTTTAGTCACTGTTGGAATGACTTATATGATACGTATGAATTTACAGAGCGAAAATATAATTGTTTAATGGCAGGTTTTTGCTCCTCAAGTATATTTTATCGACTTTCCTCCCGATTGTTTTTTTTCCAATATTTTTACAGTAACACTTGTGAGCGAAACTGACCTATTGTTTATTGGTTCTTCCCTGTCTCTCTTTAAATATTGGTACAATGTGTGCCATCTTCCATCTGTGTATGTGTGTGTTTGTGTGTACTCACCTATTTGTGTATGTGTGTGTGTACTCACCTAATTGTACTCACCTAATTGTGGTTGCAGGGGTCGAGACTCAGCTCCTGGCCCCGCCTCTTCGCTGTCCGCTACTGGGTCTCTGCTCTCCCTGCTCCATGAGCTTTATCATACCTTGTCTTAAAACTATGTACGGTTCCCGCCTCCACTCTATCGTTCGCTAGACTATTCCACTTCCTAACTACTCTATGGCTGAAGAAATGCTTCCTAACATCCCTTTGACTCATCTGAGTCTTCAGCTTCCAGTTGTGTCCCCTTGTTTCTGTGTTCCCACTCTGGAACATCCTGTCACTATCTACCTTGTCGATTCCCTGCAGTATTTTGTATGTCGTTATCATGTCTCCTCTAACCCTTCTATCCTCCAGTGTTGTTAGTCCTATTTCCCTCAACCTTTCTTCATATGGCATTCCCCTGAGCTGTGGAACTAGCCTTGTCGCAAACCTTTGCACTTTCTCTAATTTCTTGACGTGCTTGACCAGGTGTGGGTGCTGCATACTCTAGTATGGGCCTGACGTACACGGTGTACAGTGTCTTGAACGATTCCTTGTTAAGGTAACGGAACGCTAATCTTAGGTTTGCCAGTCGCCCATATGCTGCCGCGGTTATCTGGTTGATGTGTATTTCCGGAGACGTGCTTGGCGTTATACTCAACCCAAGGTCTTTCTCCTTTGATGAGGTTTGTAGCCTTTGTCCACCTAGCCTGTACTCTGTCAGCGGTCTTCTTTGCCCTTCTCCGATCCTCATGACTTTGCATTTGGTGGGGTTAAATTCGAGAAGCCAGTTGCTAGACCAGATGTCAATCTTGTCCAGGTCTCTTTGAAGTCCTGCTTGGTCTTCATCCGATGTGATTCTCCTCATTAATTTCACATCATCTGCGAACAGAGACACTTCTGAGTCTATCCCGTCCGTCATGTCATTTACATATACCAAGAATAGCACTGGTCCTAGGACTGACCCCTGCGGTACACCTCTCGTCACAGGCGCCCACTGTGATACCTCATCACGCACCATGACCCGTTGTTGCCTCCCTGTGAGGTATTCCCTGATCCATTCCAGTGCCCTTCCTGTTATACACGCTTGGTCTTCCAACTTCTTTAATAATCTCATATGAGGAACTGTGTCGAAGGCCTTCCTGCAGCCCAGGAAAATGCAGTCAACCCACCCTTCTCTCTCTTGCCTTACCTCTGTTACTTTATCATAGAACTCCAGGAGGTTTGTTACACAGGATTTGCCTTCCCTGAATCCGTGCTGTCTGTCGTTGATTATCCTGTTCTGCTCCAGGTGCTCCACCATTCTTTTCCTGATGATTTTCTCTAAGACTTTGCACACTATACACGTAAGTGACACTGATCTATAGTTTAGTGCCTCTTTTCTGTCTTCTTTTTTAAAGAAGGGGACTATGTTGGCCTTTTTCCATATCTCAGGTAGCTGCCCAGTTTCAAGGGATGTGTTGAATATTATGGTAAGTGGCACACTCAGAACCTCAGCTCCTTCCCGAAGGACCCACGGGGAGATATTGTCCGGACCCATCGCCTTTGAGGTATCAAGGTCACTGAGTAACTGTTTCACCTCCCCCTCAGTTGTGTGTATGCCCTCCAGCACTTGATACATCCCTTGTTGGAGACGCACCCCGTCCTGTCTACCCAGCTGCCTTCCTGCCTCCACTGTGAATACTTCCTTAAACCTCGAGTTGAGCTCCTCACATACCTCTTGAGCATTACTTGTGAGTTCCCCATCCTCTCTCCTCAGCCTTATCACCTGGTCCTTGACTGTTGTCTTCCTTCTGATGTGACTGTACATCAGTTTCGGGTCAGACTTGACTTTCGATGCTATGTCATTTTCGTACTGTTTCTGGGCCTCCCTCCGTACCTGTGCATACTCGTTTCTAGCTCTTCGACTAATCTCTTTGTTTACTTGGGTTCTATGCCTTCTGTACCTTTTTCATTCTCTGACACTCTGAGCCTTCGCCTCCCTGCACCTTTGGGTAAACCAGGGGCTCTTTCTGGTCTTCCCATTTAATCTTTTTCCTTTGGGTATAAACTATTCCTCTGCCTCCTTGCACTTTGCCGCTACGTATTACATCATTTCATTTACTGACTGTCCTTCCATTTCCCTTTCCCATAGAACCTCCTGCAGGAAATTCCTCATACCCGTGTAGTCCCCTCTTTTAAAGTCTGGTTTGTCTCTTTCAGCACCGTTTTCCCTCTCCACCTGTAGCTCTACAATGTACTCAAAGCTCAGCACCATATGGTCGCTGGCTCCCAGGGGGCTCTCGTGTGTTATGTCCTCGATATCTGAGCTGCTCAGGGTGAATACAAGGTCCAGCCTTGCTGGTTCGTCCTCTCCTCTCTCTCTGGTCGTGTCTCTGACATGTTGGTGCATCAGGTTTTCCAGTACCACGTCCATCATCTTGGCTCTCCAAGTTTCTGGACCCCCACGTGGTTCTTAGTTCTCCCAGTCGATCTCCCTGTGGTTGAAATCGCCCATGACCAGTAACTTCCATGACCAGTAACTTCGCTCTGCTCATGTGCGCTTTTCTTGCCACCTCCGCCAAAGTGTCCACCATTGCTCTGTTGTTCTCGTCATATTCCTCTCCTGGCCTCCTGCAGTTCTGTGGTGGGTTATACATCACTGCAATGACTATCTTGTGCTCCCCAGACTGGATGGTACCTACTATGTGTGTGTGTGTGTACTCACCTAGTTGTACTCACCTAGTTGTGGTTGCAGGGGTCGATTCACAGCTCCTGGCCCCGCCTCTTCACTGGCCGCTACTGGGTCACTCTCCCTGCGCCATGAGCTTTATCATACATTTTCTTAAAGCTATGTATGGAACCTTCCTCCACTACATCGCTTCCCAAACTATTCCACTTCCCGACCACTCTGTGACTGAAGAAATACTTCCTAACATCCCTGTGATTCATCTGAGTCTTCAACTTCCAACTGTGTCCCCTTGTTGCTGTGTCCCATCTCTGGAACATTCTGTCTTTGTCCACCTTGTCAATTCCTCTCAGTATCTTATATGTCGTTATCATGTCTCCCCCTATCTCTCGTGTCCTCCAGTGTCGTCAGGTCAATTTCCCTTAACCTCTCCTCGTAGGACATACCCCTTAGCTCCGGGACTAGTCTTGTTGCAAACCTTTGCACTTTCTCTAGCTTCTTTACGTGCTTGGCTAGGTGTGGGTTCCAAACAGGTGCTGCATACTCCAGTATGGCCCTAACGTACACAGTGTACAGGGTTCTGAACGATTCCTTATTTGGTTGATGTGCGCCTCAGGAGATGTGCCTGGTGTTATACTCACCCCAAGATTTTTTTCCTTGAGTGAGGTTTGTAGTCTCTGGCCCCCTAGACTGTACTCTGTCTGCCGTCTTGTGTGTGTGTGTGTGTGTGTGTGTGTGTGTGTGTGTGTGTATGTGTATGTGTGTGTGTGTGTGTGTGTATGTGTACGTGTGTGTGTGTATACATAAGACATTTAACAGCGCTGCGAAGATTGATGTGCACAGCAGTTAACGGGCGTGGGTTAATTTTAGCACTGCCTTCCACCCTTCAACCCTCACTTCACCCTTCCGTCACCCCTCCCCTTTCTCCTGCATCCTTCCCTACCCCTCCTCACCCTTTTATTCGTCCCTCACCTTCCCCCCCCCTTTTCTAAACTCTCCAGATTTTATCAGTATCTCTAACAGATATTTAAAACTCTCTCTCTCTCTCTCTCTCTCTCTCTCTCTCTCTCTCTCTCTCTCTCTCTCTCTCTCTCTCTCTCTCTCTCTCTCTCTCTCTCTCTCTCTTCTTTTTTTTTTATTTCGTTTGATCACAATTTGTCTCTGTTTTTAATGTTATGTTTTTTTGACAAATTAAGAGTGCGACAGACAGGTAGACACACACACACACACACACACACACACACACATACACACACACACACACACACACACACACACACACAACTTTAAGGATATTAAATTTAGTAAGACATAGCTGGTAGGAGACAAATCCAGGAGATATGACTCGACTTGAGTAACCATTGAAAGGTCAGTGCACACATACAGAAATGCGGTGCTGAAGGAGAAATGAAACAGCAGAAATGAGAAAATAAATAGAAATAAATTTGGAGAATGAGAAACAACTTGAAGAGAGGAGGAAACAAGGCCAGTAACTACTTTTATTTAGACTCGACAAATATTGCTGAAGTAAACGCCCCCTGATCAGTATCCTTATTACGTTTCTAATTTTTCACTGTTTAAAATTAGGACGAAAACAGAGGCAAAAGAAAAGAGAAAGATGCTCTGTGTTTACCTAGTCAGAGGAAGAAGAGAGGAAGGAAAGGAGGGAATGGATAAAATGTCGATAAGATAGAAGCTGGGAGACAAAGCGGCTACCGATTAATTGTCTCCCATCAGGGAGGACAGCAAAACCATAATTCTCAACACTCCCTCGCATCACACTTACTCTCTATCACAAGCTTAGCAATGTCGGAAAAAACTCCATTTACCCTACTTGCACCACGCCCTTCTTACATTTAACAACTAACAGCCACTCCAACTCCAATAACCTATACAGATTGTCAAGTCACCTTATTTTCTCCCCAGCACATCCTATATGAGGCACTCCCACTACTCCACACCACCACAGCACCACCGATACTTCCATTTAATACCAGTAATCCTCATACCCTCCAGCAGGTACACCCTCCCCAATTACAAAGATTCAGTCTTCCCCAGTTGCAGGAAATCCCAAAACATTTTCCTAAAGTTTCATTCAAAGCATAACAGATCATTCTTTACCCAATGAAATCATCATTACAGTAAGAAGCAGAAAAAAACAATGCTACTCTAAGGCAGATAAAATAACAAAGGGGTGAAATAAATATATATCAGATCTGTCCGTGGAGATAATAGCTATCACACATGCAAGAAACCAAGACAATGAGAAAGGATGGGGAAATAAAAGAGATTGAGTGGCTGTATTGGTCAGGAACAAATACAATTCTGAGAAGCTGGTTGTTGTTACTTTATTGGTCAGGAAACAGGACAAGTGTTTCCTGACACGGATCATAAGCACGTGATGACCTGGTTAAAGCTGAGCTATCTTATCTAAAAAAAAAAGTTTGGGTTTTGTTTGGCTTCGTTTGTACTGTTTTGTCAATTTTATTGAAATAACAAACGGGATATGAATCTTTACTCTTCTAGAGAATTAACAAATCAGGGAATCAAGCTGAAACATTATTCTGAAACTCTTACTGTCTTAGTTCTACACCAGGTTGTTTGCTACATAATTTTTCTTAACCATTTAAGATTTATCAAATTTGATCTTATACCCGTCAATTAGAAAAAACATAGGCCCACTCAAGACTTCATTTATAACACTCCACTTCCGTGAGTATAATGAAGTTCAGTTTATTGGTTTTTGTGGTGTGTAACGGAGACTACAAAACAATGAAATCCATTGCCGTTTTCGCCGGGTCACCATCTGAAAAAGACCCGGGCCGGATGTACCGGCGAATCTACAAGAAGAAGAAAGAAGATTGTCGTTTTCTCCCCTTCAAAACCTCTACGGACATAACCAACCTGGTTTCATAAGAACTTACATTTTCGTAGTGTTTGACTTCGTTGTGTTCCCTGCTTTTAGGTCTCTTACGAGTGTTGATCTACAACTCCTGTGCCTCTTGACGATGTTAATCTACAACCACTGGATCTTCGGACTGTGTTAACGTACAGGTGCTAGGATTCAATGAGCGTGGTGAGCTAAAGCTACTGAGCCTCTTAAAGAGAATTGATCTCTACTTCTTGGAACTCTTGGGAGGATTGGGTAATAGCTCGCACGTCTCTTGAGGGAGTTGCGTTAAACCTCCTCTGCTCTTCATTGTTTTCAGGTACATCTATTATGCGTTTTGGGTGCACTGAGGTGCAGAAGGCTGGGGTTACGGGATGTGGGAGATACCTCTCACGGATCGCTCAGCAACAGAAACACGTCTAGTTAATAATTTATATGAAGAACTGAATCCGCAACATCTTGGTATCTTAATACAGGGATTTATTCGCTTGCCTATTCCTTGGGCACGACCTACTTCCACATTGAACAAATGTGACACCTCCTACAACTGCTGCACCCTCCTGTCTACAGTATATAAGCTCCCTCTGCTCATATGCTGGTATTCTATTCAAGATTGATGGACTTACAACATCGACTCAAGATTGAGGGCCTGACAACCTCACACTCCTGTTCTTCACGATTCTCTTTTGTATGGACTGATGAAGCCACTGTGTGGCGAAACGTTTCCTCAATAAAGATACCCAAGTGTTGCATATGTGTCTAATTTACCAAGAACTGAATCCGCGTGGGTCGTATATCACAGTGAATGAAGGAGGTTTGATCGTCCATCCGATAATAGCGGGACTGATAGTGATCGCAATATGAACGACAGGGGTCGATGAAGAACCAAAAGAAATGATTCAAAGTTTTTCTCTGGAAACTGGAATAATACTAGAGAGATAAAAAACATAAATCAAACATCAAGAGTCTGGACAACACATAGGCAGAATGGAACGAAGTCGAGAAACAATTTAGCCAACTGTAAATGTAAAAAAACAATAGGATCTCACAATGTATCACAATGGGTTTTGAAATTATGAAAGCACTCTGAGAATTGGTAACAAAAATTATCACTCAAAAAAGGCAACTATAAGAAGGAAGCGAAGCAGCAGCTATAGTGAAAGAAAAATATAAATATGCATAGAGGCAAATTATGTTTTCAAAATGTACATAATTATTACAAAATTAGCGAACATTTATTTAATTCATTTTGAAAAGCTTGTGCTTATGTACAGTATTTCAGGCAGACTAAGGCTAAAACTTGACAGTATTTGACACTATGCAGTTGAAGTTAACTTATTTGAATGCTAAGTTTAACAAAATTATGTAGTCTCAACATAAGACTTAACGATTATTTTAAGTAATAAAACTCACATTTTAAACAGGAATGTTAAAATATCGAGACTGTCAAGTAAGTTTAATAATTCTGTTTACTGAGAGTAATCGCATAAGTACGTGTACCATAAGTGAGGTAAGGATTGACAGGAGAGGAGAACAGAGTGAGTAATGTTGAGATATATAGTAACGCATTTTTGAGAGAACGTACACTATTTTGGAAATTTTCTTAGATATATGCTGAACGCGAGTGGTGAATTTAACAGGTAGTCCTAAACGACATATACATCTTCGGCATAGATCTTAAACAGAGAAATAGAGAAGACAGTCAGAAACAGATTACTGGAGCACTGGAAAACCAAAGAATTTTTTTTATTATAATAATAATTATTATAATTATTATTATTATTATTATTATTATTTCACACACACACACACACACACACACACACACACACACACACACACACACACACACACACACACGGTCAGTCATAAGACTGGACCACGGTGGCGAAGACTGCCTACCTTATGAACAGATAAGCCACTTACAAGGCTAAGATGGGTGATAGGGAGTTATTACCCTCCTGTCATATTAGGGTGGAAAGTTAGCCTGTTAAACGTTTAGCACTCTGGCAGGAATGGTGATCTTTTTATGTCAGAAACATTTACAAGACGGGAAAATTTTATAAATTTATGTTTACATTCACTATACACTTTACTCTCCTGCTTGTTTCTTAATAGTTTCTATTGCTGCAACATTTCCATGGGAATGTAGGACACGTGGTCTGAGACTACGCCGTAGGTCCGACACCGGGTCGGTGGCAAAGCTTCCAGTACGGTATGGTTCGGTATTTTTTTACGATTTTCGTACTTGTAAGAAATATCGTCCCGTAATTTCATATCATTCTCTCATTATTTTTTTTTCTTGCCATTCATTACGGTAAAACTATCATAGCGCAGTTCCTTTCACTTTCTGCACTTTTAGAGATTGAAATGTTTAAATCTGAGTCAACTCTTCAACTGTATCTCTTTTTCTTTTGTAGAAAATTGAGCTCTAGACAATGTGAGTCTTCTATTTCAGAGGCTATTACTTCTGACAGTGGTAGCAGTGACTTTATACTGTCGATGTACACACACACACACACACACACACACACACACAAACACACACACACACACACACACACACACACACACACACACACAAAATGGTAACTAACACACACAATATCTGGCTCCCGGAGTTTAACCCCACCATGTTCAAAATCATGAAGATTGGGGAAGGTCAAAGAAGACCGCTTGGGGGGCAAAGACCACAAACCTCACTCAAGGTAAAAGAATCTTTGAGTTAGAATAATGCCGAGCACATCTCCAGAGGCGCACATCAACCAAATAACTGCTGCAGCATATGGGCGCCTAGAATATCTTAGAACAGCGTTTCGACACTTGAACAAGGAATCATTCAAAACTCTGTACAACGTGTACGTCAGGCCCACATTGGATAATGTAGCACTAGTATGGAACCCATACCTGGTCAAGCACGTCAAGTGATTAGAGAAAGTGCAAAAGTTACCAACAAGACTAGTCCCGGAGCTAAGGGGTATGTCCTACGACGAGAGGTTAAGGGAAATCAACCTAAAGACAATGGAGGACAGGACGTATAGGGAAGACATAACGACAAAATTCTGAGAGGAACTGACAAGGTGGATAGATACAGGATGTTTCAGAGATGGGACACAGTAACAAGGGGACAGAACTGGAAGTTGAAAACTCAGATGAGTCGCAGGGATGTTAGGAAGTATTTCTTCAGTCAGGAAGTGAAATAGTCTGGAGAGTGATGTAGTGGAGGCAGGATATATATATATATATATATATATATATATATATATATATATATATATATATATATATATATATATATATATATATATATATATCAAACAGCTCCGGGAGAACCTCAAGTTTTCCCTGAGGTACGCTTATCGTCTTCTCTGAGGATGAGGGTCCCCAATTAAGTTCTAGAGGTGGTACCTCTAGAGGTGGTACTCATACACACACATGTCTAATCGACATGTGCCTAGGACAAAATGGTAACTAACACACACACACACGCACACACGCCTAACGTACACTGTGTACGTTAGGCCCATATTGGAGTATGCAGCACCAGTTTGGAACCCACACCTAGCCAAGCATGTGAAGAAGCTCGAGAAAGTGCAAAGGTTTGCAACAAGACTAGTCCGGAGCTAAGGGATGTCCTACGAGGGAGGTTAAGGGAAATCGACCTGACGACACTGGAGGACAGGAGAGATAGGGGAGACATGATAACAACATATAAGATACTGAGAGGAATTGACAAAGTGGACAGAGACAGAATGTTCCAGAGATGGGACACAACAACAAGGGGACACAGATGGAAGTTGAAGACTCAGATGAATCACAGAGATGTTAGGAAGTATTTCTTCAGTCACAGAGTTGTCGGGAAGTGGAATAGTTTAGGAAGCGATGTAGTGGAGGCAGGCTCTATACATAGCTTTAAGCAGAGGTATGATAAAGCTCATGGCGCAGGAGAGGACCCAGAGCGGCCAGTGAAGAGGCGGGGCCAGGAGCTTGACTCGACCCTGCAACTCAGCAAACTAGGTGAGTACACACACACACACACACACACACACACACACACACACACACACACACATCACAAGACTGCCTCTCCTCCCCATTGAAACAAGTGATTCATTTATTATGATGCAGATAAAAAAAATAATTTCAATATGATTCTCAGTGAACAAAGCCACGACTCCGGAATTTTCTGCGTACGATAGTTTTTCCCTGAACTGCATTTAATTCACCCTCGACAAAGCTGGTCATAAAACAATGATGGCAGGTCAAAATGGCACCATAATTACACCAGGACAACCTTTTTCTCATCCACAGCTTGAGAATGATAATCGTAAGAAGCCTCTGGCTCCCGAGGGCAGTGGTATGGTCGACTTGGCTCCTGATATCTCTCACGCACTGTTGGTTCAACATCGTGGACCTGAGCCAGAATATGTCGGAATAATATACCCGTAAGATATATTCTGAGAAAAGCCCGTTGACTCCTTTATTGCGCTAGAGTTCTGAGAACTTCAAAGTGTGTCTGTCCTAGACAAGGTAACGAGAAACAGACACGCGCGTCTGGCACCGCATGGGAGTTCTCCCTGACCAATCACATTTCCCCGCCTCTCTGACGTCATCACTGGCCTGACCAATGAGCAACCACGACAGCTAGTGTTTTCCTGCCAGAAAGAATGACGTCGGAGATGTTCAGTGTGTGATTGGTCAGTACTGCATCCAGCTCCTGGACGTGATTGGTTCATCAGACTCTACGAAAAACTCGTGTTGTTTCTTAGATAAACTGAGGCAGCATTATACAGGCTTTTTATAACATGATTATTATTATTATTATTATTATTATTATTATTCATAGTAGTAGTAGTAATAGTAGTAGTTGTAGTAGTAGTAACAGCAGTGCCAGACGTAGCAGAAGTAGTAGTAGAAGTAGTAGAAGTAATAATAATAATAGTGAAAGTGGAAGAGCAGCCTTCTCCATATGGTGGTATACGTCTTAAAGAAGCAGGAAACATGTAACTATATGGAAGTAAGCTTCTTGACTCTCCTTCCTCAGGTGCTGTATGATACTTATGAGTTTAGCGCTCACCTGAGAATAATAGCAGCAGTTGCAGTAGAAGTACAGCAGCATGAATTTTAATTGTAGTAGTAGCTGACGCAGTAGAAGTAGTAGTTATAGCAGTAGTGATAGTAATAGTAGTACAAAGGTTAAATAGTAGTAGTCGTAGTAATATATTTCCTACAAAACAGTATCTAATAATTTACCCTCAAAATCCCTTCCATTACATTTCCATGCGCTAAACAAGTAGGGTTATTGCTGCTCCGGGGGAACGGGAGGTAATTAGGTTTGATCCAAGGAAGGGGAGGGTAGGTCCAGACCCTCGAATTAATTAAGAGTCCTTCACCGGCACCGAGGCACCTCACCTAAAGAATGAATTACTTCCTAATTGTGTTAATCACGCCTTAAACTCAACATATTTATTACACACGATCACAAACACATGTTTTTGTAAATAGAAAGCCAATATTTCCGCCTAATGCACCCGAATCGCAATGTTCAACCATCACTTTCACGCACCTTCACGCTCTTCTGACCCGGGAGCGCATTTTCCTCATGCGACGAGCATGTCAGAGCGTGTTGGGAACGCGGGGAAAAAACGTAAACAAACGACGGCAGTGTTTTGGGAAGATTTGAGTTCCCGCGTGTTTGTGTTTTCGCGCGCTTTTTTCTTTGGGGATCTTGGTGTGAGAGACAGGAGCAGATGTGGAGGCTGTGAGCGAGCGCCGGGGTAGAGGTGACCAGGTAACAAATAAACAAGAGACCACACGCATCGACCGAATGGAGAGAGAGATAGACAGACAGAGAGGACAGAACAGAGAAGGGAGACAGAGAGACAGAGACAGACAGACACACCTACACAATTAGGTGAGTACACACACACACACACACACACACACACACACACTCCTATGAGTCAAAGAGATGTTAGGAAGTATTTCTTCAGTCATAGAGTTGTCAGGAAGTGGAATAGCCTAGAAAGTGACGTAGTGGAGGCAGGAACCATACATAGTTTTAAGACGAGGTTTGATAAAGCTCATGGAGCAGGGAGAGAGAGTGTTAGGCCTATATTTATCCTCAGTAAATCAAACACAGAAATGTCATCAATTGCAACATTACATACACATGAAGAGAGTGTCTGACATACACCCACTGTGTATTAGTTACACACACATACACACAAATACACTCACTACCACTACTGCTTACATACAAAAAGATATGACCTAGTAGCAATCAGTGAAGAGGCGGGGCCAGGAGCTATGAGTCGACCCCTGCAACCACAAATAGGTGAGTACAAATAGGTGAGTACACACACACACTCATACACACACACACACTCACACACACACACACATACACACACACATAGCTTGGGAAGCGATGTAGTGGAGGCAGGTTCTATACATAGCTTTAAGGAGAGGTATGATAAAGCTCATGGAGCAGGGAGCGTGACCCAGTAGCGGCCAGTGAAGAGGCGGGGCCAGGAGCTATGAATCGACTCCTGCAACCACAACTAGGTGAGTACAACTAGGTGAGTACACACACACTATAACATCATAAAATACTGAGAGGAATTGACAGGATGGATGGGGGTAGAATGTTTCAGACATGTGACACAGCAACAAGGAGTCACAATTGGAAGTTGAAAACTCTATGGCTGAGGAAGTATTTCTCAGCCATAGAGTTGTCAGGAAGTGGAACAATCTGGAGAGGGATGTAGTAGATAAATTAGAAACATGTGCAACACTTGGGTATCTTTATTGAGAAAACGTTTCACCACGCAGTGGCTTCATCAGTCCTATACGAAGAAGATTGGTGAAGATCAGAAGGAGTTTGAGGTAATCAGTCCCTCAGCTTGGAGTCGATGAAATCGGTCCATCAATCTTGTAAAGAATACAGCTTATGCGCGAAATGGCTAATATACTGTAGACAGGTGAGGTGAAGCAGTCGTAGGCGATATCACATTTGAGAAATCCACATGTGGAAGTATGTCATGGCTATAGGTTAGGCTAGTGAAGAATTCCCTGTATCAAGATCCCAAGATGTTGCTGTGTCTGACAACAATGTTGATCAATGGTTCAGAAGACTGACAAGTTGATACATTAGACACATGTGTAACACTTAGGTATCTTTATTGAGGAAACGTTTCGCCAAACAGTGGCTTCATCAGTCCTATACATGTAATAGAGGCAGGATCCATACACAGCTTTAAGAAGAGGTATGATAAAGCTCATAGAGCAGGGAGAGAGTGGACCTAGTAGCGACCAGTGAAGAGGCGGTGCCAGGAGCTATGAATCAACCCCTGCAACCACAATTAGGTGAGTACATGCAGGAGCTGTGACTTGAGTCCTGCAAACACATATAGGTGGGTACATATAGGTGACTGCACACACACCACCACTATGTAAACAGACAGTAATGACCACTGAATATATGTAAAAAGCAAAGGTGTTTTTTGCAGAGTAAGGAGAGTGAAGATTTGCTTATGCCATAAATCCCCGAAAATCAATCTCAACATGACGAAAAAACAAATATCATTAATTTTAAGTAATATTAAATAAATTTAAACTAATATATAAGATATATTTAGTAGAATTTATCTAAAAACAATCTGCGTTAGCCCAGGTTAGGTTCGCTGGGGTTTCTGTATTTGGTTTGCTTAAAAATGTTTTTATTTTGCATTGTCAATGAAAAAATGTTTTCAATCAAATGTTTTTTTAAATATCAAGTTTTAATGGAGTTCTGCATATATATATATATATATATATATATATATATATATATATATGATGGGGTCCACCTCTAGTGCAAATTGTGGGACTCCATAGCCTCGGAGAAGTGGATAAAAGGCTTCAAGGAAGAATATTTGGATTTCTTCCTGATGCCATTTGAATATTCCACTTCTCCTACCACCCCATCCTATATACACACATACATACATATAAATGCTTTATTAATAGACAGAATACATTTATAGAAAACACAAACATGAA
Organism: Cherax destructor; assembly: GCA_009830355.1. Classification (NCBI taxonomy): domain Eukaryota; kingdom Metazoa; phylum Arthropoda; class Malacostraca; order Decapoda; family Parastacidae; genus Cherax; species Cherax destructor. The sequence continues at coordinate 64,514 of WNWK01009808.1, forward strand.
TACAATGGTACAATATGTCAAAGATTATGAATCTCCTCCAGCTCCTCCGAAGCCGGACGCGAGCCAAGTATGCAGCATGCATTTCCTCTGGGTGGCCACGCTGAGACGCTGGAACATGAACGTGGCTGCCATATATATATATATATATATATATATATATATATATATATATATATATATATATATATATATATATATATATATATATATATATCGTGCCGAATAGATAAAACTTGCGATTTTGGCTTATGTATGCAATAATTTCGCAAAATCATAGTGAACTTAACGAAAAAATATATTTAATCATATTTGTTTATTATTAAATTATTGTAAAATTGTCTAAAATACATTTAGTTGGATTAGGCACAAAATTATTAATTTTTACATTAACATAAATGAAAAAAAATATGTTTAAACGTATAAGAGAAAATTTTAGAAAGAACTTAATTTTAACTGAGTTCTTGCTAATTCACCAGTTTTACCTATTCGGCTTCCTCTGAACATATTTGCTTGGAATACTTCCTTTTTCTGCAACATTGCAAGCTCCTGATGATGTGTTATTGCAAGATGAAAGGCCGAGAGCTATCGTTCAGTATTAATTGCGATTATATATATATATAATATATATATATATATATATATATATATATATATATATATATATATATATATATATATATATATATATATATATATATATATATATATATATATATTCTTCTTCCTTTCAACAAATCGACCGTTTCCACCAAGGCGGGTGGCCCAAAGAGAAAAACATAAGTTTCTCTTTTTAACTTTAGTAATGTGACTCTTACGACTCCCATGGAGATAAGAGGAAATAAGAACAAGAACTAGTAAGAAAATAGAAGAAAACACAGAGGGGTGTATATATATATATATATTTTTTTTTTTTTATCAACAAGTCGGCCGTCTCCCACCGAGGCAGGGTGACCCAAAAAAAAGAAAATCCCCAAAAAGAAAATACTTTCATCATCATTCAACACTTTCACCACACTCATACATAATCACTGTCTTTGCAGAGGAGCTCAGATACGACAGCTGAGAAAAGTCCCTCCCAGCTGTCACTATCTCAGACTTCCCATTTCCAGGACTCAAGTCCAACTAAATCAATTAACTGGTTTCCCTGAATCCCTTCACAAAATGTTACCCTGCTCACACTCCAACAGATCGTCATGTCCCAAAAACCATTCGTCTCCATTCACTCCTATCTAACACGCTCACACATGCTTGCTGGAAGTCCAAGCCCCTCGCCCACAAAACCTCCTTTACCCCTTCCCTCCAACCCTTTCTAGGACGACCCCTACCCCGCCTTCCTTCCCCTACAGATTTATACGCTCTCCAAGTCATTCTACTTTGATCCATTCTCTCTAAATGACCAAACCACCTCAACAACCTCTCTTCAGCCCTCTGACAAATACTTTTAGTAACTCCACACCTTCTCCTAATTTCCACATTCCGAATTTTCTGCATAATATTTACACCACACATTGCCCTTAGACAGGACATCTCCACTGCCTCCAGCCTCTCCTCGCTGCAGCATTTGCAACCCATGCTTCACACCCATATAAAGTGTTGGTACCACTATACTTTCGTACATTTCCTTCTTGCCTCCATGGATAACGTTTTTTGTCTCCACAGATACCTCAATGCACCACTCACCTTTTTTCCTTCATCAATTCTATGGTTAACCTCATCCTTCATAAACCCATCCGCTGACACGTCAACTCCCAAATATCTGAAAACATTTACTTCTTCATAATCCTCTCTCCAATGTGATATCCACTTTTCTTTATTTAAACCGTTTGATACCCTCATCACCTTACTCTTATCTATGTTCACTTTTAACTTTCTACCTTTACACACTCTCCCAAACTCGTCCACTAACCTTGCAACTTTTCTTTAGAATCTCCCATAAACACAGTATCATCAGCAAAAGTATCTGTGTCAACTCCCATTTTGCATTTAATTCTCCATAATTTAATCCCACCCTCTCCCCAACACCCTAGCATTTACTTCTTTACAACCCCATCTATAAATATATTAAACAACCATGGTGACATTACACATCTCTGTCTAAGACCTACTTTTACCGGGAAGTAATCTCCCTCTCTCCTACACACCCTAACCTGAGCCTCACTATCCTCATAAAAACTCTTTACAGCCTTCAGTAACTTACTACCTATTCCATACACTTGCAACATTTGCCACATTGCTCCCCTATCCACTCTATCATATGCCTTTTCTAAATCCATAAATGCAATAAAACTTCTCACCTTTATCTAAATACTGTTCACATATATGCTTCACTGTAAACACTTGATCTACACATCCCCTACCCACTCTAAAGCCTCCTTGCTCATCTGCAATCCTACTCTGTCTTACCTCTAATTCTTTCAATAATAACCCTGCCATACACTTTACCTGGTATACTCAGTAAACTTATTCCCCTATAATTTTTACACTCTCTTTTATCCCCTTCCCTTTATATAAACTAACTATACAGCTCTCTGCCAATCCCTAGGTACCTTCCCTCTTTCATACATTTATTAAACAAAAATACCAACCACTCCAGCACTATATCTCCCCTGCTTTTAACATTTCTGTCATGATCCCGTCAATTCCAGCTGCTTTACCCCCTTTCATTCTACGTAATGCCTCACGCACCTCCCCACACTCACATCCTGCTCTTCTTCACTCCTAAACGATGTTGTACCTCCCTGGCCAGTACATGAAATTATCGCCTCCTCTTTCATCGACATTTAAAAGTTCCTCAAAATATTCCCGCCATCTACCCAATACCTCCAGCTCCCCATCTACTAACTCCCTACTCTGTTTTTAACTGACAAATCCATTCGTTCCCTAGGCTTTCTTACCTTGTTTATCTCACTCCAAAATTTTTCTTGTTTTCAACAAAATTTCTTGACAGAGCCTCTCCCGTTCTTTCATCCGCTCTTCTTTTGCACTCTCTCACCACTCTCTTCACCTTTCTTTTACTCTCCATATACTCTGCTCTTCTACTAACACTTCTGTTTTGTAAAACCTCTCATAAGCTACCTTTTCTCTTTTATCACACCCTTTACTTCTTCATTCCACCACTCACTCCTCTTTCCTCCTGCACCCACCCTCCTATAACCACAAACTTCTGCCCCACATTCTAATACTGCATTTTTAAAACTATCCCAACTCTCTTCAACCCCCACTACTCCTACTTGCACTAGCCCACCTTTCTGCCAATAGTTGCTTATATCTCACCCTAACTTCCTCCTCCCTTAGTTTATACACTTTTACCTCTCTCTTACTTGCTGTTGCCATTTTCTTTTGTCGCATCTACCTTTTACTCTAACTGTAGCTACAACCAAATAATGATCTGATATATCCGTTGCCCCTCTATAAACATGTACATCCTGAAGCCTACTCATCAACCTTTTATCCACCAATACATAATCCAAAAACTACTTTCCTTACGTGCTATATCATACCTTGTATATTTATTTATCCTCTTTTTTATAAAATATGTATTACTTATTAACCAAACCTCTTTCTACACATATCTCAATTAATGGCTCCCCATTTACATTTACCCCTGGCACCCCAAATTTACCTACTACTCCATCCACAACATTTTTACCCACTTTAGCATTAAGATCCCCAACCACAATTACTCTCTCACTTGGTTCAAAACTCCCCACACACTCACTCAACATTTCCCAAAATCTCTCTCTCTCCTCTACACTTCTCTCTTCTCCAGGTGCATAAACACTTACTATAACCCACTTTTCACATACAACCTTTATTTTACTCCACATAATCCTTGAATTTATACATTTATATTCCTTCTTTACCTGCCATAACTGATTATTCAACATTATTGCCACTCCTTCTTTAGCTCTAACTCTATTTGAAACCCCTGATCTAATCCCATTTATTTCTCCCCACTGAAACTCTCCTACCCCCTTCAGCTTTGTCTCACTTAAGGCCAGAACATCCAGCTTCTCATTCATAACATCTACAATCATCTCTTTCTTATCATTCGCACAACATCCACGCACATTCAAACATCCCACTTTGACGATTTTCTTCTTCTTCTTTTTAGTAATCTATACAGGAAAAGGGGTTACTAGCCCATTGTTCCCGGCATTTTAGTTGACTTTTACAACACGCATGGCTTACGGAGGAAAGATTCTTATTCCACTTCCCCATGGATATGAAAGGGAAAATCAATAAGAACAAGAACTATTAAGATAAAATCAAAGAAAACTCAGATGAGTGTGTATACAATAAACGTGTACATGTTTGCGTAGTGTGACCTAAGTGTAAGTAGAAGTAGCAAGACGTACCTGAAATCTTGCATGTTTATGAGACAGAAAAAAAGAGACCAGCAATCCTACCATCATGTAAAACAGTTTCAGGTTTCTGTTTCACAGTCACCTGGCAGGATGGTGGTACCTCCCTGAGTGGTTGCTGTCTACCAACCTACTACCTACTTATATATATATATATATATATATATATATATATATATATATATATATATATATATATATATATATATATATATATATATATATATATATATATATATATATATATAATAAAATCGCAATTATTACTGAACGATAGATCTCGGCCTTTCATCTTGCAATCAACAAATCATCAGGAGCTTGCAATGTTGCAGAAAAGAGGAAGAATTCCAAGCAAATAGGTTCAGAGGAAGCCGAATAGGTAAAACTGGTGAATTAGCAAGAACTCAGTTAAAATTAAGTTCTTTCTAAAATTTTCTCTTATACGTTTAAACATAATTTTTTTCATTTATGTTAATGTAAAAATTAATAATTTTGTGCCTAATCCAACTAAATGTATTTTAGACAATTTTACAATAATTTAATAATAAACAAATATGATTAAATATATTTTTTCGTTAAGTTCACTATGATTTTTGCGAAATTATTGCATACATAAGCCAAAATCGCAAGTTTTATCTATTCGGCACGATATATATATATATATATATATATCACGAAAATCAAAATAAAATTTTGGCCTATAATTAATAAAAATATTGACAACCCCTGTAGGTCTTCCTATTGGTGTATACCTATTAGCGAAATTAAATATAGAAAATATGATTAAATTACACAATAGATCAATCAGTATGGAAATGTAATACTTTGGAGTCACCCTGCCAGAAAGCCTTATGTCTAAACACACTGAAGCAACTATTGCAGTTAAAATAAAGAGGGTAGGCTAGATTATGATTTTATCTTATTTAACGTGAGCAATTTTGCTGTGCCTATTTAGGGAAGCAAAAATTGCATTCTCTTAGCTCAAATTATTCAAGTCATTCTCCAAATTGACTGTAAATCATTATAGTACAATTTGAATGAAGAGAGCAAATGGCTGATGGAATTTAACGAAGATTCTTGCCCTGTAATAAAAATAGAAGAAAACAAAATCAAGGCATATGAAGAATGTAGACTGCGTAATAGAATACTGAGAGAGTGGGCTCTAGGAGTTATTATTAACAAAAATTTGTCACTGGAAGATCATGTAAAGAAAACAGTGAGAAATGCATATGCTATACTGACAGTCTTAAATAACAGCTTTGAAATTAAAGCTCTTTACAACCTATATTAGGACAAAACTGGAATAAGCAAGGAACAGTGTGGTGCCCCACCTGAAAAAAAAGTGAATAATTAGAAGTGGTTCACAAAAAAACTATGAAATTTCTACCGGAGATTTTATCAGACAGGGAGACTGCCCGTCTCCTAGCTGTGAGTGCACATCACTCTGGGGACTTCCTCCAAACAGTTCCCATTTCGGCCATGGGAACACGCCTCGACCCTAAGACCCTTCGTATTGCAGTGGCTCTGCGCCTTGCTGCCCCTATTCACACGGAATATACGTGTATTTGCAGCAATGCGCAAGCCGACCAATATGGTCTACATGGTCTTAACTGTTCTAAAACCAAAGGCTGGCATGCAAGACACAATGAGGTCAACGACATCATAATGAGAACCCTTGCTACAGCTGGATGCCCAGCCGAGAGAGAGCCTCGATCACTAGCAGCCAACAACGCCCACAACCCAGCAAACCGCCCCGACGGGATCACCATCTATCCTTGGAGGAATGGCAAGCTCTTAGCATGGGATTATACCTGTGTGTCGACACTGGCTGACACCTACATCCATCACAGTGTCGGGCGACAGGGAGGAGCTGCTGACCACAGAGAGGAGTACAAGATCGGCACGTACAGGGACATAAGCCAACAGTATAAATTTGTCCCAGTGGGATCAGAGACCTTGGGAGCGTGGGAAAAAATGCAACACGTTTCCTTAAAGAACTGGGTTCCAGACTCATCGACACCACCAGGGACCCAAGGACAGCCACGTTCATGTTCCAGCGTCTCAGCGTGGCCATCCAGAGGGAAACGCATGCTGCATACTTGGCTCGCGTCCGGCTTCGGAGGAGCTGAGGAGATTCATAATATTTGACATATTGTACCATTGTATTCATGTTCATGTTTGTGTTTTCTATAAATGTATTCTGTCTATTAATAAAGCATTTATATGTATGTATGTGTGTATATAGGATGGTGGTAGGAGAAGTGGAATATTCAAATGGCTTCAGGAAGAAATCAAATATTCTTCCTGAAGCCTTTTATCCACTTCTCCGAGGCTATGGGTCCCACAATTTCACTAGAGTTGACTATATATATATATATATATATATATATATATATATATATATATATATATATATATATATATATATATATATATATAATATTTTTATATATATTTTATATAAGCTAAAATTAAAGGCAGAAACATTAACCCCCAGGTTGGTGAGGAGAGGACGAGAGGAGGAATAATAACCACATTTGGTCATAAAAACATCATGGAAAATAGGATTTTTTTTTAGTCAAGCAATAAGACAAAGCCAAGTTTGAAACTGAAAAAAGTTGTCCTTCTGAGTGGCAGAACGATGAAATGAATTTAAAGAAAAGCTGTAAGTGCTAAAACTAATTACTAAAAATGGACACCCCGATCGTGCTTTGCTTTCGTAGATGAAAACAAATAACTACAATGGATAATTTACACATACGCAGAAGTAAGAAGATATACGATAAGGCTATGGAACCAGCAAAGAGGAAGGGCCAGGAGCTGTGACTTACCGCAACCACAAATAGGTGACTACACACACACATACAAAGACGCCAGCCCCCTCATTCTGGGAAAAACAGGACTGCGTTTGTTTTGTAGTGTAAGTTTTGGGAGCGGTGTCCCAAGACAGGAAAAAATTTTAATAGAAAACATTCTCTGGGGTAAGAACAAGTATTTAATATATTAGGAGAAATAGAGCAGCACATCAGTAGAGTTGTGTTTTGTTGACAACATGGTGGAGGCCACGATATTAACACTGCTATGCTTATACAATTTGACGACACTGGAGGACAGGAGAGATAGAGGGATATGATAACGATATATAAATACTGAGAGGAATCGACAAGGTGGACGAGACAGAATGTTCCAGAGATGGACACAGCAAAAAGGGGGTCACAGTTGGAAGTTGAAGACTCAGATGAACCACAAGGGTGTTAAATTGAACATAATCAGGCAAGGCAAGAAGGAAAATTAAAATTGAAATGAAACTGAATTCCAAAATACTGAAAATGTTGAAATTTTAGATATAAAATTGCGAAATAAAGATGAGAAACCTTAATAGTAATGTAAATAAACATCTTTTAATAATACTTTGGAAAAAAGTTCGATAGGATAAACGAGGATTATATAATATCCTTAGGAAACTATTTATTGAAACTTATTGTACTTGGAGATTTTAACTATAAAGAAATAAAGGGGGCAGTCTTTGACCGATAAATTCCCTCAGTTTAATGACAGGTCTATTTTACGCATCAGCATATAAATGAAGCCACAGGAATTAGAAAGGCAACCCACGTTAATATTATATAGCATTTACTCGTACAGCGGAGGGCATTTTCAGCATAACCTATAACGAACATAGGTAAAGAATGGCCGTGAGACCTAGTAGTAATGGGTATGTGGAACAAACAAAACTCAACAGTAGACTATAATGTATATTTGCTTTCACCGATGATATTTACAGGGAAGATTTAGACATGTGCAAACTGTTTTTTAGACGTTCTATTCAGTGGTTTTTTCAAACAGATTCGGAATAATTTGAAGAATCTGATGATAAAGCCACTGGATGGCAAACGTCTGCAATAAAGATACCCAGATGTTCACATGTTCTAAATTTTCATCTTTCGGATTGCATACCATTCTTGACAACATATACAGGTACGCACAATATTAAAAAGATAGAATGGTAAGTGCCAACACAGTGACAGATGGCAAAGCAGAAAAGGAAGTCCACCGTGCTCAACCAGCAGTGATAAGTTGCCAATGCTTCCACGTGAACCCAGGCTTCATCATTGGCGGGTTTTTTTGGGTTGGTCAATGAACCAAAGTTATGATTTAACGACGGGTACACTAGACGTTAAACCCTTAGAACCGGTTCGCTGGTTGGGAGGCAGCCAATATGGGAGTGGACATACCGAATAAATTGTAACATACTCTTTTCATGGCAATTAGAAAGAGTTGTCTTGTTCTATTAAATATCTATGGGAAATATGACTTCGGGGTGAAAAAAAAGATAAATATAAAAACGTAGATAAAAAAAGGAAATTTCAGTGCTTTAAAACATTGCCTTAGATAAATTAAATGGAATAATATACTGAATAAATAATTGTTTATGAAAATGGAAGAAACCAGTTAATTCGAACAAGAATACGACTGAATAGTAAAAATGGCTTAATGAGAGGTTTGGTGAGCTTTGAAAAAAAGGGCTGGAATCAATATAGGAAGCAGGAAAGCAAGGGAAAATTACCGGAGATTCAAAAAGAAATGAATATACAAATTAAAAGAAAGAAGGTGACACCTGAGGTATGGACGACACCCCAAAAGTAATCCAAAAAAAAGCAGGGAAGAAAATACAGACCAGTGTCAAAATGTTAGTATGCAAAGTCATGGAGAAGATTATCAGGAGAGAGTGGTGGAACCTTAAAAAGGAATGAGCTTTATCAAACAACCACACGGTTTCAGGGATGGGAAATCCGGGCACAAACCACTAGAGTTCTAGACAGGATGACAGCAGTAAGACAAGAAAGAGAGATTGCATTTTATTTGACTGTAAAGGGTTTGATACAGTTCCACGGAATTAGGCAAAAGCTTGAGGACCGGCAGGGATAACAGGAAGGCACTGCAATGGATCAGGGAAACTTTTCAGGAAGGCAACAGCGAGTCAGGGTACGGGGTGTCAAAGTGGGCGCCTGAGACGAGAGGGTTCCACAAGGGTTGTCCTAGGACCGGGCGTTTCTGGTATTTTAAATGACGGAAGGAATAGACTCCGAAGTGTCCCTTTTGCAGATGATGTGAAGTTGATGAAAAAACCAATCAACGAGGACCAGGCAGAACTACAAAGGGGATCTGGAGAGGTGGCCTTGGTCCAGCAACTGGCTTGGAGGTCAGCCCCACATAGTGCAATGTCATGACGATTGGTGAAGGGCAAAGAAGACCGGACGGAGTACACAGGGAGGCCAGAACTCAAACCTCACCAAGGAAAAGGATCTTTGGGGGGAGTTAACATCGGGCAACCCTGAGGAGCACATTAACCAAATAACTGCTGC
>WNWK01009809.1:0-74238 GCA_009830355.1 Cherax destructor
GAACGCCTTCAAGTCTTGAACATGTACTCATTGGAGCGGAGGAGAGAGATACATGATAATATATACATGGAAAGTACTTGAGGGCCTGGTCCCAAATCTGCACACTGCCATAACAACATACTGGAGTGAGAATATGGGAGAAAGTGTAAAATAAATCCAGTGAGGAGCAGGGTGCGGTGGGGACAATAGGAGCACTGTATTAACATCCGGGGTCCCAGACTATTCAACATCTTACCAGAAGATATCCGAAACACGGCTGGAACCAGTGTAGAAGCCTTCAAGAGGAAACTGGACAAATATCTTCACCAGGTGCCAGATCAACCAGGCTGTGATGGATATGTGGGGCAGCGGGCCTCCAGCAGCAACAGCCTGGTTGACCAGGCAAGCACCAGACGAGCCTGGCCCATGGCCGGGCTCAGAGAGTAGATACTCTCGAAACTCTTCAAAGGTATATCAAAGGTATATCACACACCAAAACACACACACACACCAAAACACACACACACACACCAAAACACACACACACACACCAAAACACACACACACACACCAAAACACACACACACACACCAAAACACACACACACACCAAAAACACACACACACCAAAACACACACACACACACACCAAAACACACACACACGACTCGACCCCTGCAACCACAACTAGGTGAGTAAACACACACACACACACACACACACCTCGTACGCACGTGCACACACGCATGCACATACGCACATAAGAGGTGTGATAAACCTAATGGAGCAGGAAGAGTGACCTAGTAGAGACCAGTAAAGAGGCCGGGCAAGGAGCTGTGACTAGACCCCTGCAACCACAACTAGGCGAGTACACCATACACACACACACACACACCGGGGCCAGGAGCTATGACTCGACCCCTGCAACCACAAATAGGTGAGTACACACCTTGAGTAGTTCGGACATCGAGGATATCACGTATGAAAGGCCCCTTGGAGCTAGTGATCATTTGGTTCTGTGTTTTGATTATATAGTTGAGCTACACGTGGAGAGGGGAGCAGGAATAGGAAGGGAGAAACGAAACTACAAAATGGGGGACTACACAGGCATGAGGGCCTGATCAACCAGGCTGTTACTGCAGGCCGCACGCAAACCGACGAACGAACTACAGCCCGGCTGGTCAGGTACTGATTTTAGGTGCCTGTCCAGCTCCTCTTCGAAAACAACCAGAGGTCTCCTTGTAATCCCCCTTGTGTGTGCTGGGAGGCAGTTGAACAGTCTTGCCCCCCTGACACTTATTGTGTTGTCTTTTAGCGTACTCGCGCCCCTTCTTATCATTGGGGGGATGTTACATCTCCTGCCGAGTCATTTGCTTTCATAGGTGTATTTTATCATGTATCTAGCCTTCGTTTCAGGGAATACAAATCAAGGTACTTCATCCGTTCTCAGTAATTTAGGTGTTTTATTGTACTTATGTGTGCCGTGAAAGTTCTCTGTACATTCTCCGGGTCTGCAATTTCGCCTCCTTGAAGGTGGCCGATAGTGTACAGCAATATTCCAGCCTAGAGAGAACAAGCGATTTGAAGAGAATCATCATAGGCTTGGGATCCCTAGTTTTGAAGGTCCTCATTATCCAGCTCATCATTTTCTTAGCGAATGTGGTAGATACATTGTTGTGATTTTTAAAAGTGAGATCCTCTGACATTATCACTCCCAGGTCCTTCACATTAGCTTTTTGCTTTATTGTATGGTTAGAATTTGTTTTATACTCCGATACAGTTTAATTTCCGCGAGTTTTCTATATCGGAGTAATTGAAATTTCTCTTCATTGAACATCATATCCCCAAGCCCTGATGAACTGTATGCAAGGGTTCTAAAGGAATGTAAAGAGGAGCTTAGCAAACCTATGGCTAATCTTTTCAACATATCACTGCAAACTGGCATGGTGCCAGATAAGTGGAAAATGGCAAATGTAATACCTATTTTCAAAGCAGGTGAACAGGTCCTTAGCTTCGAACTATAGACCAATAAGCCTAACCTCCATGGTGGGAAAATTTATGGAATCAATAATTGCCGAGGCAATTCGCAGCCATCTTGAAAGGCATAAATTAATCAACGAATCTCAGCACGGTTTTACAAAAGGGCGTTCCTGCCTTACAAATTTAATAACTTTTTTTCACTAAGGTATTTGAGGAGGTAGATCATGGTAATGAATATGATATTGTATATATGGACTTCAGTAAGGCTTTTGATAGAGTCCCACGTCAGAGACTATTGAGTTAGGCCTCATCTAGATTATGCTGCACAGTTTTGGTCACCGTATTACAGAATGGATATAAATGCTCTGGAAAACGTACAAAGGAGGATGACTAAGTTGATCCCATGTATCAGAAATCTTCCCTATGCGGATAGACTGAGGGCCCTGAATCTGCACTCTCTAGAAAGGCGTAGAATTAGGGGGGGTATGATTGAGGTGTATAAATGGAAAACAGGAATAAATAAAGGGGATGTAAATAGCGTGCTAAAAATATCTAGTATTGACAGGACTCGCAGCAATGGCTTTAAGTTGGATAAATTCAGATTCAGGAAGGATATAGGAAAGCATTGGTTTGGTAATAGAGTTGTCGATGAGTGGAACAAACTCCCGATTACAGTTATAGAGGCTAAAACGTTGTGTAGTTTTAAAAATAGGCTAGATAAATATATGAGTGGGTCGGGTGGGTGTGAGTTGGTCCTGACTAGCTTGTGCTACTAGGTCAGATGCCGTGCTCCTTCCTTAAGTGAATGTAACCTGACCTGGCTGGGTCGGGGCATTGGCTTAAGCCGGTGGGAGACTTGGACCTGCCTCGCATGGGTCAGTAGGGTTGCTGCAGTGTTCCTTCTTTCTTATGTTCTTATGAGGAACTTCCTACAAGACGTTCAGTGGGAGAGAGAATTGGCAGGAAAACCAGTAAAAGAAATAATGGACTATGTGGCAACCAAATGCAAAGAGGCAGAGGGGAGGTTTGTCCCCAAGGGAAACAGAAGTAATGGGAAGACCAGAACGAGTCCTTGGTTCACCCAAAGGTGTAGGAAGGCAAAAACTAAGTGCACTAGAGAATGGAAAAAAGTACAGAAGACAAAGAACCCAGGAAAATAAAGAGATTAGCCGAAGAGCCAGAAACGAATATGCACAGGTAAGAAGTGAGGCTCAGCGACAATATGAAAATGATATTGCATCAAAAGTCAAGTCTGACCCGAAGCTGTTGTATAGCCACATCAGGAGGAAAACAAGTCAATGACCAGGTAATCAGGCTGAGGAAGGAAGGTGGGGAGTTCACAAGAAACGACCAAGAGGTATGTGAGGAGCTCAACATGAGATTTAAAGAAGTATTTACAGAGGAGACAGGAAGGACTCCAGGAATTCAGAATAGGGAGGTATACCAATAAGTGCTGGATGAAATACACAACCGAGGAGGAGGTGAAGAAACTGCTATGTGAACTCGATACCTCAAAAGCGGTGGGACCTGACAACATTTCTCCGTGGGTCCTTAGAGAGAGAGCAGAGATGTTGAGTGTGCCACTAAAAAAAATCTTCAACACATCCATTGAAACTGGGCAACTACCTGAGGTGTGGAAGATGGCAAATGTAGTCCCAATTTTTTAGAAAGGAGACAGACACGAGGCATTAAACTACAGACCTGTGTCACTGACGTGTATAGTATGCAAAGTCATGGAGATCATCATCAGGAGGAGAGTAGTGGAGCACCTAGAAAGACACAAGCTTATAAACGACAACCAGCACGGTTTCAGGGAAGGTAACAGAAGTAAGACACGAGAGAGAGGAGTGGATAGACTGCATTTTCTTGGACTGCAAGAAGACGTTCGACACAGTTCGTCACAAGAGGTTAATGCAAAAGCTAGAGGATCAGGCACACGTAACAGGAAATGCACTGCAATGGATAAGAGAATATCTGACAGGGAGGCAACGAGTGATGGTACGTGACGAGGTGTCAGAGTGGGCACCTGTGACGAGGGGAGGGGGTCGTCATAGGGGTCAGTCCTAGGACCTGTACTGTTTTTGGTATATGTGAATGACATAACGGAAGGGATAGACTAAGAAGTGTCCCTGTTTGCAGATGATGTGAAGTTAATTAGAAGAATTAAATCAGTCGAGGATCAGGCAGGACTACAAAGAGACCTGGACAGGCTACAAGCCTGGTCCAGTAACTGGCTCTTTGAATTTAACCCTGCCAAATGTAAAGTCATGAAGATCGGGGAAGGGCAAAGAAGGCCGCAGACAGAGTATAGTCTAGGTGGCCAAAGACTGCAAACCTCACTCAAGAAAAAAGATCTTGGGGTGAGTATAATACCGAGCACATCTCCTGAGGCACACATCAATCAGATAACTTCTGCAGCATACGGGCGGCTGGCAAACCTAAGAATAGCGTTCCGATGCCTCACTAAGGAATCGTTCAAGACTCTGTACACCATATACGTCAGGCCCATACTGGAGTATGCAGCACCAGTTTGGAACCCACACCTGGTCAAGCACGTCAAGAAATTAGAGAAAGTGCAAAGGTTTGCAACAAGATTAGTCCCAGGGCTAAGCTGCTTGTCCTACGAAGAAAGGTTAAGGGAAATCGGCCTGACGACACTAGAGGACAGGAGGGTTAGGGGAGACATAATAACGACAGGCAAAGAAGACCGCAGACAGAGTATAGTCTAGTTGGCCAAAGACTGCAAACCTCACTCAAGGAAAAAGATCTTGGGGTAAGTATAATACCGAGCACATCTCCTGAGGCACACATCAATCAGATAACAGCTGCAGCATACGGGCGGCTGGCGAGGAATAGATAAGGTGGACAGAGACAAGATGTTCCAGAGAGGGGACACAGAAACTAGGGGTCACAATTGGAAGTTGAAGACTCCTATGAGTCAAAGGGATGTTAAGAAGTATTTCTTCAGTCATAAAGTTGTCAGGAAGTGGAATAGCCTAGAGAGGGACGTAGTGGAGGCAGGAACCATACATAGTTTTAATACGAGGTTTGATAAAGCTCATGGAGCATGGAGGGAGGGGACCTAGTAGCAATCAGTGAAGAGGTGGGGCCAGGAGCTATGAATCGACCCCTGCAACACAAATAGGTGAGTACACACACACACACCATGCGTGCACACACCACACGAGCGCGCACATACCACACACGCACCACACGCGCGCACCACACGCGCGCACACCACGCACATACACCACACGCACATACACCACACGCACATACACCACACGCACATACACCACACGCACATACACCACACGCACATACACCACACGCACATACACCACACGCACATACACCACACGCACATACACCACACGGACATACACCACACGCACATACACCACACGCACATACACCACACGCACATACACCAATCGCGCACACACCACACGCAAGCACACGCGCCACGGGCGCGCACACACCACGTGCACACACCACACGTACGCACACACCATACGCACGCACACACCACGCGCGCGCGCACACACCACAGGCGCGCGCGCGCACACACACACACACACACCCCAGTTGCACACACACACACACACCCCAATTGCACACGCACACACACACCCCAATTGCACACGCACACCCACTACACGCACACCCCCACCACGCACGCGCACACCACGCACGCACACACCACGCACGCACACACCACGCACGCGCACACCACGCACGCACACACCATGCACGCACACACCACGCACGCACACACCACGCACGCACACATCACACGCACACATCACACGCACACACACCACGCGCGCACACCACACACCACGCGCGCACACCACACACACCACGCGCGCGCACCACACACCACGCGCGCGCATACGCACACACACACACTAGGCGGGGCCAGGAGCTATGACTCGAGGTGAGTACACACACCACGCGCGCACACCACACACACCTCGCGCGCGCACACCACACTTACACACACCACACTTGCGCGCGCACACACGCACCACACACTCGCACGCACCACACACACGCACCCACCACACACACGCACCACCACACATGCACGCACCACACACGCACCACGCACGCACCACCACGCACGCACGCACCACACACGCACAACACGCACGCACCACACACGCACGCACCACCACGCACGCACCACCACGCACGCACCACCCCGCACGCACCACACGCACGCACCACACACGCACGCACCACACACGCACGCACCACACCCACGCACGCACCACCACACACGCACGCACCACACACGCACCACACACGCACGCACCACACCGCACGCACCACACACGCACGCACCACACGCACGCACCACACACGCACCACACGCACCACACGCACGCACCACACACGCACGCACCACACGCACGCACCACACACGCACGCACCACACACGCACGCACCACACACGCACGCACCACGCACGCACCACACACGCACGCACCACACACCACCACCACACACACCACACACACACCACACACCCCACACACACACACACACACCACACACACACACCACACACACACCACACACACCACACACACACACCACACACGCACCACACACACACCACACATGCACCACACACACACGCACCACACACACACACGCACCACACACACACACGCACCACACACACACGCACCACACACACACACACACACGCACCACACACACGCACCACACACACGCACCACACACACGCACCACACACACACGCACCACACACACACGCACCACACACGCACTACACACGCACCACACACGCACCACACACGCACCACACACGCACCACACGCACCACACACGCACCACACACGCACCACACACACACACACACCACACACACACGCACGACACACGCACCACACACACACGCACGACACACACCACACACACACACACCACACACACACGCACCTCACACGCACGCACCACACGCACGCACCACACACGCACGCACCACACACGCACGCACCACCACGCACCACACACGCACCACACACGCACCACACACGCACGCACCACACACGCACGCACCACACACGCACGCACCACACACGCACGCACCACACACGCACGCACCACACACGCACGCACCACACACACCACACACACACCACACACACACACACCACACACACCACACACCACACACACACACACACACACACACACACACACACACACACACACACCACACACACACACACCACACACACACACACACACACACACACACACACCACACACACACACACCACACGCACACACACCACACACACACACCACACACGCACCACACACACACCACACACGCACCACACACACGCACCACACACACACGCACCACACACACCCCGCACCACACACACACGCACCACACACACCACGCACACACACCACCACACACACACACACACACACACGCACCACACACACACGCACCACACACACACGCACCACACACCGCACCACACACACACGCACCACACACGCACCACACGCACCACACGCACCACACGCACCACACACGCACCACACACGCACCACACACGCACACACACACCACCACACACACACGCACGATACACGCACCACACACACACGCACGACACACACACCACACACACACGCACCTCACACGCACGCACCACACACGCACGCACCACACGCACGCACCACACACAACCACATACGCACGCACCACACACGCACCACACACGCACCACACACACACACGTACCACACACACACACGCACCACACACACACGCACCACACACACGCACCACACACACACGCACCACACACACGCACCACACACACGCACTACACACACACACGCACCACACGCACGCACCACACACACACAACCACACGCACGCACACTCACAAATAGGTGAGTACACGCACACGCTTACGCGTGCATTTGCACTCATTAATCTAACCAACATCTTGATTTTGTTGATTTATTGGACAAGGAGGTTTTAGAGAACATAGCAGCAGCAGCAGCAGCATACTGCGTATGGCGTAGTATTGCTTCCCCGTCTCACCCTTACGCTCCCCTTCCCCCTCGTCCCCCCCCCACGCCCCTCCCCTTCAGCCTTGACTTACACTTCCCGCCGCCCATTCCTGCCAACATTGATAGCGCCGCCCACTACACCGCCCACAGCTCTTGCTCTCTAGTATACTGCTAACCCATGGCTCCTTACCCTCCCAGCCTCGGGCAGGGTGCTAGGGGGTGTTACACCCACCCCGATGTATGATACATCATTTTCAGATTGATTAATTGTGAACTCTTGGTGTAGCAGGTTGATGGACAACCACCGTCCATGGACGTACTGTCCTTGTGTTGTAATAGTGTGACACAATAAGTACATAGGTTGATAGACAACCATCGTCCTAGTGTGACTGTAGTAGGTTGATAGATAACTATCATCCTAGTGTGACAGTGTAGTATAGTAGGTTGATAGACAACCATCGTCCTAGTGTGACTGTAGTAGGTTGATGGACAACCACCACCCAGGGAGTCCTGGTCTGTGACCCTGATGTGACCCCCACAACCATTCCACTAGTGTTATGGCTCTATAGAGCTACGGGTCACTAGCAGCAACAGCTTGCTTGTTATAGACATGATAAGGCTCACTCCTGAGCTGTAATACATGCTTTGCGGTACTGTTTTAATTATCACATGTGTGCGTGTTGCCACCGACAACCTGGTTGACGAGGCACTCAACCTGAAAGTCTGCCTTTAACCTCTGCTGTCAAGGTAGAAGCTGCCGAAACTTGCCACTGGTATGTGCCAGCATGTTTCTAATACTCGTGTTCTCCACTGTGAATGGTGGTAGTTCACTTGTGTGGTGACTGCAGTACCCAGTGTGAGTGGTAATAGTTCACGTGTGTGGTGACTGCAATATTCAGTGAGTGGTGGTAGTTCACATGTGTGGTAACTGCAGTCTCTGAGTGGGTGACTGCAGTACACGTTTAAATAAAAACTTTAATTTATTGGGCCAAGTAAGCCCCGAGCTCACATAATAACCAAGTATAAACCAAGAAGTGTGACTTGTTTCTATTATGGTCCCTTATTAGACTTTTGCAGATGCTAACCACTTGTAAACCATTCCCAAAGTCACTGCCCCCGCGGCCCGGTCCCAGACCTGGCCTACTGAGTCACTGTTTACTGTAGCTAGTTATTAGGAGACTTGTCATTTCTCTATTTGTTCAGGGTTCAACTCAGGTACTTTTGGTTGTGAGCTGAACATGCTATACTACGCTTCTAGGCCATCTCGGTATATATGGTACATTTGGGTGTAATCGTAGAGTATAATGATTTCTTGAGGTGCAGCTAGTAGATCTTTCCCTCACTTCCTGTGTGTTAGTCCAGTTGCCGTTGCTGTGTGTGGGGAAAGGGGTAGAGAGTGAGAAAGAAATACTTTTAGCTATTGAAAGTGTCCCAGCTAATGCTGACGCATTTCATTACGTCGTGTATGAAACCCACCCTGTGTACGATAGGAAAACAATATGGTGTTGGTTCCTCAGTAACTATATAATAGGGTAGCCTCACACTGCGGATGTATTAAATTTTGCTTAAAACGAAAAATATAAATGTAGTAGGCCTTCTTGTTCTCCAAGTAGACGCGCACTGCCTTTGTGTGGACAGGTTGGGATTTGGCCTCTTCCCGAAGGAAAGCCTATTTATCAAACACCTGTGAGGCTCGGTGGTCTTTAGAGCGACGCTTTGCCATTTATTTTCCCATACACCATTGTTGAGGTGTTCACTACATGAATGAAAATGCGCGTCCAACTTCCGTTACACCTCACGTTTCAGAGAAGCCGTCTGATATATTTCAATACTATTGAGCAGTGTTAATTAAACCCCTGACCCGCACGGGTGACATAGGAGGGAGGTCTATGGTATTATGGGAGGCTTAGCATTTATCATAACTATTGGACGACATCTTGGGTTCTCTTTCCTTGAAGCCTCTGAATAGGAACGCGAATACAGTCTATACGGGTACTGTCAGGCTTGTATTAGTATTGTTTAAATTTTAGGGAGTGAGGGTGTAGATAAACATGTAGGGGCTTTTCAGTTCCAGAAGGTCCAGCCCCCTTTCTGGATTTGCAAGATACCACATTATAATGTCTTGTTGTTGATGCCTCACTGCTGTTGAGTGCAATAATAGAACTTTATCATAAAGTAAACACATGCACTGCTCTACCTGCAGGGTATTCCGGGGATCAACGCCCCCACGGCCTGGTCCACCACCAGGCTCCCGAGGTCTATAAAATTTCTCTGCAACTTTCTCCCTATATTCCTCCTTCCTGCTCCTTCACTCTCAGTTAGCTCCTATTACCAATCATGTTTGATCACATCTCATTCATTAGCAGAATCATTGCAATATTTATTATTTGTACATAATGAACTTAAGGCTTACGTTAATGAATTAGTAAATTGAAGATTTTAATGTGTGTGGGAAGGGCGTAGTATATTTTTAATATTGAGTGAATTTCGAAGACTGGTATATTACTATAATTTTAAATGTAAAAGTTGAGGTTATAATTGATGTTACCAGGGCAGGTCGTGTGTGAAGCAGGTTACACAGCCACAGGACAAAGCCTTTTTAAACTGCCTCCCCTAATAATGAATCTATATATAAATGTGCCAAGGTATTGTGCAGTAGGAAGTACAAGTATCACGCGTTTATTATCTGTATACTAGGTATGCATTGTGAGAATAGTGGGTAACGTTAAAGATGTATCTGGTATGGTGATAGTGGAAGGGCCATAATGTCGGGGTTGGCAAAGTCACCACCATCACCGCTCCAGTCTGTTGTCTGGCAGCGCTGTGCCCTTGCTTCATCGAACCTTTGCGTTACACGTCTCGTACGGCACCCTGACACTCGCTTTATGTTTTCTTATTAACACTTTGAATGTTCACCACAATTTGCACGTCACAAATAGCTGCAATAAATCACTAATTTATTCATTTCCAAAAGTTGTAAGCACTATTGCCGCCGGGGTGGCCACAACAGCTGGGCGAGGCTGGCTATCCACTGCCTACTGTGATCTGGCAGGTTGAGTGGTGCCGCTGCTGCCTTGTTGCTGCACCCCGGTGCCGCTGCCACTTAGTATTAAACTTAATATTTTATCAACTTTCCTTTCTGTATTGTAAAGCTTGGCATATGTTGGCTCCTCGATGCTTTGTAAAACTTGTGGTATATTTATTTCTTGCTGAAGTCCATATAGGAATTTTCAGAATTGTATATTAATTACGAGTCCCATTCTTGAGCTTGAGGGAGAGAATGTCTGGGGACGAGAGCTGCGGCATGTGGGGGCTTGAGAAGAGCTTGGGACGAGCTACATTATTGTTGTGATGGCGGAGGATCGGTAGTGAGAGTGGCTGGGGACGAGAGCGCGCCACTACCTCTGTCTTGGCCACAGCCAGCAGAGCTTCGCGAACGTTTTCCATAACCTTCGTCGCAGTTTCGTCCCCATGCACTTTTATTTGCAACCTGCCAGCTGCATTTAATGCACATGACATTCTTTTCATTTATGCTTTCCACGAAACTGGACAGTAGCAAAGTGTGTTGTCGTTGAGGCTGACGAGTCGTGTTGTGAGAATCTCAGAAGTACGATGGTAAATAATCGATCAGGTCTTTGTGGGAACGTCTTAGTAGTGTGTTGTATTTGCAGGCAGGAGTGGTGTAGCGCCCTTGAATCCTCCGCTTGCCCTGGCAGATGTGCGGCGCAGGCGGCCAGGCAACACTGCACTTGCCCACTCTCATGAGTCTTATACCATGGATGCATAGGCTCACCTTTACCAAGCCTTGGCACGCCCACAATACTTTGCTTTGAGTTTAAATATACAACACATCTTAAGACAAATTGCGTCGATGTGGTTGTGGAGGATATAACTGGCCACGGATTGCTTGAGCTTGACCCCTGCGGCCAGGCAACAGTCTTGGCCTCACAAGTGCTTGCTCACGCCATGGCTAAGCCACCCATATTGTAGTGCAGGTGACACTGGTGCACTTTTTGCTTCTTGTTTCAGTATTTAATGGGGGGGTCGATGAGTCTCAAACCACACCAGCTTAATACACTGCTAGGCTCCAGGTAGTTGCTCCCTCATAGTAAGTTTTACACTAAAGTTACGCCAGTGTAAATGTGGAAAGAGTAATAGAGAGCGAAGCTCATTGGGGGGGTGCTTTAAGTGGTGGCGTTGAGGTACTGGGAGGGCGTGTTGCGGGTGTGTGCCTGGCTGCAGCAGCTGACTGCTGCTGCTCCACACCCCCTGCGTCGCCCCCGCCCTCACTGCTGCTGCTGCTGCTAGCCCGCCCGCCCGCCCGCCTCACCGACCGACCGACCGACCGACCCCAGCCCTCGTCTGGGTTTATATCTCCCTCTACCATTTTGACTGAAGCCTGCCACACTTGTGAATGAATCGATACACACACGCATGCGCATTTCTGCCCTCACCAACCTTTCCTAGTGCATGTCGCCTTACATGAATTTACACTAGAAAGAATTCTCTTCCTTTTCTTTCCCCCCATTTTCTCACTTTCTTCCCCTTTCCCCCCATTTTCCCATTAGTCTACTCCTCCCCTTATCCCTCCCCTCATCCCTCCCCTCCCTCCCACACCCCCTCCTCCCCTCTCGCTGGAAGTCGAGACTGAAGATTTAAAACCTGTGAAAGAAGGATTTTTAGGGTGGCAGCGGCAAAGTCAGGAGGAGGGTCCATCATAAGTTCAGCACAACGTAAGAACCAATATAGAAAGTAGATTGAAAAATATTTCTCTACAAATAATGACAGATGACACAGTTACAGGGGAAATACGCCTATAACACTTTAAATTCTGAATTAATAGAGTCCTTGGTTTTAACAATAATTAAAGTACTTGGTTTTAACATCCACACTCACATTCACCCATCACACATATGCCTTTGATATACCTTACCTTTGATGAGTTTCGAGAGTCTTACTACTCTTGGAGTCCGGTCATTGGCCAGGCTTGTCTAGTGCTAGCCTGGTCAACCAGGCTGTTGCTGCTGGAGGTTCCCTGCCCCACATATCCATCACAGCCTGGTTGATCTGGCACCTGGAGTGTACCTGGAGAGGGTTTCGGGGGTCAACGCCCCCGCTGCTCGGTCTGAGACCTGGTGAAGATACTTGTAATTTTTTCTCTTGAAGACTTCTACACTTGTTCCAGCCGTGTTTCTAATATCTTCTGATAAGATGTTGAATAGTCTGGGGCCATGAATGTTGTTACAGTGTTCCCATATTGTGTTCACCGCACCTCTGCTCACTGGATTTATTTTGCACTTCCTCCCATATCTCTCACTCCAGTATGTTGTTATGGCAGTGTGCAGATTTGGGACCAGGTCCTCGAGTACTTTCTGGATATATATTGCCATGTATCTCTCTCCTCCGCTCCATTGAGTACATGCTCAAGACTTGAAGGCGTTCCCAGTAATTTAGATGCTTTACTGGTTCTATGTGGTCTGTAAACGATCTCTGTATTTGTTCAAGCTTTGATTTGCCTTGAACGGGGCTATCAACACTTGAGTAATATTCCAAATGAGGGAGCACCAGCGATTTGAAGAGTATACCAGAAGATATCCTAAACACGGCTGGAACCAGTGTAGAAGCCTTCAAGAGGAAACTGGACAAGTATCTTCACCAGGTGCCAGATCAACCAGGCTGTGATGGATATGTGGGGCAGCGGGCCTCCAGCAGCAACAGCCTGGTTGACCAGGCAAGCACCAGACGAGTCTGGCCCATGGCCGGGCTCAGAGAGTAGATAAACTCTCGAAACTCTTCAAAGGTATATCAAAGGTAAAGGTACCATTGGCATAATTTCCCTTGTTTTGAAAGTTCTCTATACCCAGCCCGTCACCCTCCTGCTGTCGTGATCTCACATCCACTCCTCACCCTCGCACACCCACCCCTAACATCCATCCACATATACCCATCCTCACATCACACACCCCTTATCCACCCTCTCACACACCCCTTATCCACCCTCTCACACACCCCTTATCCACCCTCTCACACACCCCTTATCTACCCTCACACGCTCCTTAACCACCCTCACACCCACCCCTTTACCTCCCATACACCAACCACATCCACCCCCACACACATCCACCCCCACACACATCCACCCCCACACACATCCACACCCCCACACACATCCACCCCCCCACACACATCCACCCCCAACACACATCCACCCCCCCACACACATCCACACACATCCACCCCCACACACATCCACCCCCACACACATCCACACCCCACACACATCCACCCCACACACATCCACACCCCACACACATCCACCCCGCACACATCCACCCCACACACATCCACCCCCACACATCCACCCCCACACACATCCACCCCACACACATCCACCCCACACACATTCACCCCACACACATTCACCCCCACACATCCACCCACACCATCCACCCTACACATCCATCCCCCACACATCCATCCCCCACACATCTACCCTCACACCCACCCTTCTCTTACATCCACTCCCACACATTTGCCCACACATCCACCCATCAACACCCTACATCCATCCTCTCACCCACCCCTTATGTCCATCCTCACGCCCACCCCTCACATCCACTTCTACATACCCCTCCCCCGCTTTACATCCACCCTTACACATGCCTTTTACATTGACCCCATACCCATTCTTTACATCCTCACACACCCATTCTTACAAATCCTGTCGCAAGGGGTTCCTGGAGATAAAAGGTAGTCAAGGGAAACACTCAGGTGGATGGTGACTGTTATATAGACGGAATCTATGAGGAGTACCTCAGCACCACCTGCTAGGCCTACGTACTTCCAAGGACTGAGAGTGGGCGCTTGGGGAAGCATCCCACAAGCACGGGCCTCTGATGTCACAAGTAACAAAGGGATCAGACATATAACAGCTAGGATTACTTATAATACACTACACAAGTGTATACATATTACTGACATGACAGCTCGGCCATGTTACGTATGACGTCTCGGCATACAGTACAACTCTATAGACTGAACAGGCAGGTGGTACTGGGGTGAATCTATACAATAGCAAACACATTATAACTTAGAACTAATCAAGAAAATTATAACAAGATTAAATCGACTGAATAGATGGTAATAACTGATCTACTATCACAATTCTTAAAGTAATGGTTCTTGATTTAATTTTGTAATGGGTCTTAATATAATTTGTAATATGTAATAGGTCTCTCTTAATGTAATATGTAATGGGTCTCTCTTAATGTAATGCATTACAAGTTATTATACAATTTCAACTGATAAAATCGCTCGATCGATCTGTATTCATGCACTCTACGTCTTCTGAGGAAGAATAAATATTTACAGGGAAGAAGTTTTAACAGAAAAGATAGACTCGGTGCACACGGGTCATACTGTTAAAACTCAGAACTCGGAGGGAGCTTGAACACACAAGGATCTTACTAGACACTGGAAATCTGATAACAAAACACAGTCAATAACTTCAGTTCCAAACTGGATTTTCTGATTTTCTATCTTTAGCTCAAGGCTTATGATCACTTTCCTACTGAAGGAATGAACAAACTCGGTAGAGTTGATTAACTTATAATCACTTTCCTACTGAAGGAATAAACAGGCTCGGTCCTCGGTGGAGTGGATTGAACTCTCTCCAGCTGAAATAATTAACTCAATAACACAAAGTATGAGCAAAGGAGAACGGCCCTCACTATCTCTTACTGCAGGTAATAATTACTGGACACACGACACTGTACTCTTCAAAGGATTTACTGTCAATTGGGACAAGATCACCATCTGGAACACGAGGGACAACAACTGGCACTCTAGTTAATACACTAGCAACAGAAATGTCTTTCTGCGGTTGCTTGTACATCAGCAAGAGATGGAATAACTCATTTCAAGTAGTCTTTCTTCAACAAAGCGTCCCCTGGAGAGGAACTACTACTTGAACTAGCAACATTGCAAGGATAGGCTCAGCACTCAAGGTAGTCTGAGTGTCCCCAGACACCCTAGGCACTTGAATGCGATCTTGCATGCAAGATATTGTAGGGACTAGATTCCAGACCGGAGTGATAGTATTACTAGTGCCTGACCGCTCGGCTACGTTAACAAATAAGGCACATATCTACAAGAACTAATCTGAACTTCACATTCCGCAGCACTGTGACAAGTCTTGGAGACAAGCTGGGAGAACAAACATATTGCTCAGAAGCTGGATACTTTCTTTCGGTCATTAAGGGACTATGAGAACTTTTTACTGTCTCATTATCATTATAGCTCTGAATAGCAGCACACACATCATTATCGCATAAATTTACTTGAGACATAATTTCAGACAAATGAACAAGAATTTAAAAGAAAAGAATAAGAGAAAGTATACAGCACAATATAGCTTAACTGATATTAACGATTTTAACTATTCTGCATAAGTAACTAGGATTGCACGAGATACACTTAAAGCAAGGGAAACTCACTGAAAATTGACTTGGCAAGAAAAAAATTAACACTCACTTAGCGACGTAGTCGTTTACCGACGCCTCAGACTTACGACGGGCTCTCTGACCAGTATTTGTACCTAAATAATATATATTAGACCTGATTTCCTCAATTTTATTTATTACAATATTCAGTACACTGCTGTATAAACATTTAAGAACATAAGAAAGGAGGAACACTGCAATAGGCCTGTTGGCCCATACTAGGCAGGTCCTTCACATTCCATCCCACTAACAGAATATTTGCCCAACTCAATTTTCAATGCTACCCAAGCAATAAGCTTTGATAATTCTATTTATTCATGTGCAAGTCCCACTCACATGCAACCCCTCTCACTCATAAGAACATAAGAAAGGAGGAACACTGCAATAGGCGTGTTGGCCCATACTAGGCAGGTCCTTCACAAATCCAACCCACTAACAGAATAAACGCTACCCAAGCAATAAGCTTTGATAATTCTATTTACTCACGTACAAGTCCCACTCAAATCCAACCCCTCTCACTCATGTATTTATCCAACCCAAATTTGAAACTACCCAAGGTTTTAGCTCGATAGGACCTTGGGTAGCTTTAAAAAGAGATTGGGCAAATGTAGAGGGAGACCTGTATAGTGTGCTCCTCGTTTAGCGACGAATACCGACGGTGTCTTGGGTCCCTATCCCCGTTGTTAAGTGAGGAGAGACTGTATTCACTGGCAATAAATGAAAGTAACTTTACTTCTTAAATCACTGAGAAAATTCTCACTATAGTATTACTTATTACTCTTGAAAGAATGACAAATTACTTGAACACATAAGTAAACAATAAAAATTGATGAAAGCAAAATTGAATACTGCAAAAGTTAAATTGCACAAAATCAGCTGCAGGAATTATCAATAGTCAAAATTGCACTGGGGAAAAATTTTGCAATACAAGAAACAAGATAGTAGAAACGAATAATAAGTTAACACTTACAGGAGCTCGAGTACAAACATCAAAGATAACTCACGGGTGGAATCATTGAGTAAACTTGTTATGATAAAAAGGACAGAAATAACTATGTCTTGACATAGAAAATACAGCAAGATCTGTGGAAGTAGAAAAAATGAGACACTGGCATAAAATAAAAACTCAATTAGGGATAAACACTGAATTAAAAATTATAATTAAAAAACTGGGAAAACAAAAACAAAAAAGTATATATAGTTACTGGGACAAGCAAAATTAATTACACAAATAAAACATGAACAAGGGTAAAGAACTGAATAATAACTCTGGGATAGAACACTTAATTCAACACAAGAATTAACAGAAAACACAGGGACAATGCTGGGGAAAAAATATTATTGGAACACAACAATAATAAGAAAAATAACACAAGGGATAACTGATTTAAAACAGACACAATACTCAGTAAACTATACTTACTGCAGATGTGGTAAAACACAACACAATTAAAATGAAATATTTCACATTAATTAATCAGAGACGATACTAGGAGAATTCAGAATTAATGCAAGTAAAGAGAGGGCCTCTCGACCCTCAAAGGGTTAAATAATCTCTAGATTACTTACAATACCTAATATAATGTAAATGTTATGTAAATAGTTCTTATACTGTATTGTTTAGGGAATAATGATGACACTCGCCAAAACCCTGGTTCATACCTCTTGATAACCCTCATATGAAAGTGATGATGATTGCTGTATGGTGCCTACAGTGCCAATGTGGTGATGTAATGAGATGTGTGGCACTGTAGGTAAGCGGTGAGACATCAGGCAAGATCTGATGGTGTCAGAACATCATAAGGGATGACAGAAGGATCATCTACGTTAGAAGAACCAGGTTCCGATTGCAGGCATTGACACTTTTTAGGCTCAACAGCACTAATGTCAGGATTTGTGGAGGTTGAGGGCTGAGGATCTTAACCCTTTGGGGGTCGTAAGGCCCTCTCCCAAACTCGTTCTCAGGGTCGCAAATTTTTCGGAAAAAAAAAAAAAAATTTCTTATGAAATGATAGAGAATTTTTTTTCGATCATAACGCCACCAAAATTATGAAATTTGATGTAAAACTAACAGAATTATGCTCTTGCGAAGTTAGTGGTATCGATGACGATTACGCATCGGCGATTTCACCCACTTTGAGCCCTATTTTCGGCAAATTCCAATGTTTCAGTCTACTAAAATTATAGCTTTTTCGCTAGAATTCTATTTGTTCTATCAATTGAGTATAAAAAACCGCCAATTTACCGATTTCAACTAAACAATAAAGTGGTCAGAAATTGGCAATTTGGTCAATTTCACATAAATTTTAAAAAATGCCAATTTCAAAATAGGATCCAGAATAAACGAGACAGACATTCCTGGCACTCAAATAACATTTTATCTGTTCATTAATCACGTCTCCAGGCCCCTCTTACATTACTTTTGCTTTCCATTTTGAATTTTTATTCACAAAAAAATAGAAGATTTACTGTTATGTATACAACTGCATCATTGTAAAAATGATATAAATAATATCAGAGCACTTGTGCAAGAATATTAAGACTACCCAGTTGATGTGTATTGGACGCATGGCGTGATTTGTACATCTTGAACATCTGCAAAAATCGAACATTTTCGCTACTTTGCGCTCAGTTTCAAGATACTTGTCATCGTGAAACCAGTCAAAATTATCTCTATTTCTGTAATACAGTGGAACCCCGGTGTTCGTCCTGCTCCAAACTCGCACTTTTATGTAAGTGTATTTTTTTAAATGCTTTTGTAAGTGTATATTTGGGGGTCTAAAAGGACTAGTCTACTTTACGTTATTCCTTATGGGAATAAATTCGTTTGGTAATGGCACTTGAACAGCATTCTTGGACGAAAAAATCACGAAAACCGGGGGTCCACTGTATATCATCCATTCTATCAAATGAGACTAAGAAAATGAGTATACAAGCATGAATACTTATTGAAAATAGACTGCAAAGTTGCTGTTTTAAACCAAAAACACAGTCAGTTTTTTTTCCTCATTATGCACTGTGTGGTGCAGGATTTTTTTTATACTGCGCACACTGACCGCACAGACCCATTCTCTCACCATTCTAGGCCTACCAGCCTGTTTCCACTTTATTTGAGGGCACTAGAATTTAGACGTACTAGTACGATGAAAACCCTGGTGCGTAAGCTGTACTAGTATGGCCAAAACCTCGGAAAGGTTAAGCGTTGAAGATCAAGGCTTCACAATTGCAGATGCTTTTGTTATAGGAAGCTGTTTCTTCTTTTTCTTTGCACCATTTTTGCCTTTGTAGGGGCAGCACTAACACTTCTACGAATTTGAGCTTCTTTTTGCTTTGTGTGAATGCTCGATTCGTTATTATCAACCTTATGGCCCACTTCAGCAAGTGACATGCCACTTTTCAAAAGTTCTGAGATTTTTATTTTCTCATTAAGAGATACGGTGGAACCTCGGTTTTTGTCTTTAATTCGTTCCAGAAAGTCTGACGAAAACCGAATTTGATGAAAACTAAAGCAATATTTCCCATAAGAAATAATGTAAATCCAATTAATCCGTTCCAGACACCCAAAAGTATTAACAAAAAATACATTTTATAGAGAATAACTATAGTTTTACATACAGAAAACATTGAGAAATAAATACAGTGGACCCCCGAGTAACGTAAAAACTTCATTCCAGAAGCCTGCTCAAGTGCCATTACCGAACGAATTTACTCCCTTAAGGAATAATGTCACGTAGGTTAGTCTATTTCAGACCCCAAAAAATACACTTCCACAAGCACTTACAATATTATACTTACGTACATAATTGTACGATTTCCGGGGTGTTGTTACTCGGGGGTCCACTGTATAAAGGACTAATGAAATGGATAAATGAACATTTAACATTACTTTTACCTTTATTGAAGACTCTTGTTGGCGTATGGAAGTTGGCAAGGAGGGGAGAGGGAGGAGAGGTTATTGTTTGGAAGGGAAATCCCCTTCCAAATCCCCTTCAGGTATCAAGTCCCTATCCAGGGTTACTTCCCTTCTTTGTCTTTTACTGGCACTAGGACCAGCTTGAGTCATTGGACCCCTGTCACACAAAAAATCTTTCCAGAGAGGTTTGTTTCTGGTGTTTCTCTAAGATTTGCCTAAAATGGGACAAGGCACTGTTATTGAACATGTTGCAGACACGGCTTGCAATAGGTTTGATAAGGTGATATTTCTCCACAAAACTTTGCAACTCACTCCACTTGGCGCGCACGTCCTTAATCGCTGAAGAAGGCACATTCTTCCCTCTCTTTTCCTCCTCTGAAGCAATTTCCTCAGCTGTGATCTGTTGCTGTTCCAGTTGAAGGTGTTGCAGCTCTTCAGTGGTTAGCTCTTCCCTGTGGTCATCCACCAACTCTTCCACATCCTGGCCACTCACATCCAACCCCATGGACTTCTCCAAAGGCACTCGGAACTTTCTTTGGCCCCATGGTGGCTTATTTAGCAGTTGCACTCACTAAACAAGCACAAAAAACAATGGATTATTACGAAATGTTTCGTATGAACACACAGGGTAATGCTCATTCGACGAGAAACAAAGTCAGACTGACTCGGAACGCATGTGTGGGATGCTTTGTCCTTTGAGGGATTGCTTAGACCATTTAATTGCTTTTTGGGAGTCATATTTTCACAGAAACAAAAGGTGCACACAGAAAAAGTAGCAAGCAAATGAGATGTGAGGCGAACAATGTTCAAACAATGAGCATTGTTTGTCTACACATCACTATACAGTGGACCCCCGGTGTTCGTCCATTTTTCATAACAGAATGCTGCTCAAGTGCCATTACTAACCGAATTTATTCCCTTAAGAAATAATGTAAAGTAGACTAGTCCTTTTAGACCCCCAAAACTACACTTATAAAAGCATTTAAAAAAATACACTTACATAAAAGGGAGTGTTTTGAGCAGGACAAACACCGGGGGTCCACTGTATTTGTATGGATTCGGTGTAGTGCCTGGTGTGCGACAAATTCAAATTTTGCTTTTTGGAACTTTCTGGATTTTTTTTTTTTTTAATATTTTCAGTCCGTGGTTGGTGGAACCTGTGGATACAGAGAGCCAACTGTATATGGTGTACTCTGTTAAATGAGTTTTATGATTAGAGTTTGGAAGTCAATTTTAGAGTGCTATTTTCTGTCTTCCAAATTGATATCTCTAACTATAACTATATGTACTATAAAACTATGTATTGGTAATGTACTAGGCGAGTTGTATTTCGTAATGTAATGTCTTTTTTTTTTTTCTCCTCAGATGTAATGTAGTGCGTGATGAAACGTCGTGTTGATGATCTGTCTGGTCGGGGCGAGGCAGTGTCAGGCATTGTTAGTGCTGGGTGTGTTGCTGGGGGACTCACCCAGGGGGGGCAGGGGGTTGTCAGTGGCCCCGGGGGGGTCGGTGGGGCACCAGGGAATTACGTACGAGGCCCTACCATCGCACAATTGGGTGCTCGCCCAGGTCAGCCCACTACAGCAGCAGTAACAGCAGCAGCAGTGGCTGTGACAGCTGTTGGAGCACCTGTGCCTGGGGTTGTACCTGTGCCAGTCACCAATGCTGGTCAAGGGGTTGGTGGTGCACCTTCACCTCTTGACCATCAACCTCATAATCCAGCACCTCAGCCAGGTAAGTTCATCCTTAATCTCCGTTCCTTCAGTAACTCATACACTTTCAAATTTAAGGCAAATGTTTTATTACTATTCAGATATATTACTCTTCAGTATATTTCTATTCATTTGAGTTTTGATAGATGGGTATTTGAATTGTGATGTGCATACACTTCTACCAACATAGCTAATAGTGAATGTGTTTCTTTCCTGGGTTACCCCATCTTGATGGAAAATGACTGATGCAGTAAAACAAAAATTAAAGTTTGATGTCTGATTACCTAGTCTGGTACTGAAAATTTTCAATGAACTTTCTTTACTAGAAAGGTTAGCTTCAAGTAGTCAATTTCAAGACACCCTACCTGCATAGTGGACCCCCGGTGTTCGTGATGCTCCAAACTCAAACAATTATGTAAGTGTATTTTTGGTGGTCTAAAATGACTAGTCTAATTTACATTATTCCTTATGGGAATAAATTCGTTTGGTAATGGTACTTGAACAGCATTCTGGAACGAAAAAATCACGAACACCGGGGGTCCACTGTATTTTAAAATGAATCCCTTTTAAGAGGGCACTTTACAGATGTTTAATTTGACAAGTGGAGACATGTATAACAGCATAATTTGCAATTTTATAAAGTATACAGCATAATTTGCAACTGTATAAAGTTATGGTGACTAAGTGATCAAGGTCCTTCTAAATGAAAAAACACATAAAACAGCATAAGCCTTTATTGTAATATTTCACTCATGGGATGTGCAGTGTCGGGATTCTGGGAGTAGTGAGATAGCAGTTATTTTAATAGGGGGGCTGTTATGGTGTATTGATAAACAAAGATGGAACAAAGCCTAGTTTACGTATGCCTGCCTGATCTAAACTCAGGGATGCTTTCTGGGCCAACAGCCTAGGCGGACCATTCAAGTGAAATCACGTGACACTATAGTAATGGATAGAGGCCCACATAGGAGTGACACAATAGTACATATATACTAAACAAGTATTGTACCTCTGACATCAGCACAAGCTCAAAAGATTGTTACTGAAATATGCTTCTTGACTCAACAATTCTCAACATAGTGTTTGAGTGATTGGGTGCACCCAGTAGAGATATCTCAGGCTTTTGCCCCCATACAAAAGTGATAGGCACAGTATGATTTTTTTTGTATTTCTTCCCCCATTCCCACTTTATTTCCAGATAATGTCTTCTATATACCTTTTTGTGTTTATCTAACCCTCTCATTATCCAGACCCCAAAAATTAAAAGTGCTTGGTGTCCACATTTAAAAAGAAATTCTTCTGAAATGGCAGAGAATCTTTTTCTGAAGGTAATGACGATATGTTAAGGGTTAAGAAGTTATCCACCAAGGCCCCCTCTCTCTTTCCTCTCCTCCTTTCTGTCCTTTCTCCTCTCCTATCCTCTCTTCTATTCTGTCCTCTCCACTCTCATTTACTATAAACACTTGGTCCCTGCCCTTCCAAAAACCTTTTCCCTCTACTATCCTTTTCTGTTTTATCCATAATTCTTGAAGTAATAACTCTACCATTCACTTTTGCATTATGCTCAACAGGTTTATTTCCCAATAATTCTTTAGTTTTATATCCCCTTTTCATTAATAAGGTTTACTGTACCTGTTTGTGGCTACAAGAATAAAGTTAAGCTTATGGTATCCTCTATCACTATTTAGTCTCAAGTTATTTAAGTCCAGTCCCAGATGAATGACCAACGAGAGACTGTTTCTAGTAAGGATGGGTCAATACCCAAATTTTTGTCATATTGAAACTTGATTTTAGGCCAGTACTGATGCCATCAAAATTAGCAAATTCCCCTCCCTCCCCCACTACTGATACTTTGGCACAGCCCGAGTTTGTAGAGAAAGTGATGCAGGTGAAGAGTGAGATACAATGACTAACTTGGTGAAGTGTTGTGACATAGATATCCACATGTACAATATAGTAAAGTGCTCTTAAGTGGAGTGGTTTATAATAATCATTGTGCAGTATAAAGTGGTTAACCCTTTCACTGTCGAGACCCCTGCACACAAACTTACTCGCAGTATCGAAGAATTAAAAAAAAAATTCTTATGAAATGATAGGGAATCTTTTCCCGGTGGTAATGACACCAAAAGTATGAAATTTGATGGAAAACTTACGGAATTACGCTCTCGTGAAGTTAGCGGTTTCAGCAGTATTTACACATCAGCGATTTTGCCCACGTTGAGCCCTATTTTCAGCCAATTCCATTGTTCCAGACGACCAAACTCATAGCTATTTCACTAGAACTCCATTTGTTCTATCGACTGAGTACAAGGAACCACCCATTTATCGATTTCAACTACCCAATAAAGTGATCAGAAATTGGTAATTTGGCCAGTTTCATACACAATTCAATTAAGGCCAATTTCAAAATAGGGTCCAGAATTAACAATAGAAACATTCCTAGCACTAAAATAACAATTTTCTCTGTTCATTAGTCACATCTCCAGGCCCCTCTTATATTACACTTGCTTTCCATTTTGAATTTTTATTCACACAAAAAATAGAAGATTTACTGTTATGCAGACTACTGCATTATTGTAAAAATGGTATAAATAATATCAGCACATTTGTGAAAGCATATTAGACCCACCAGTTGATGTGTATTGGACACTTGATGTGATTTGTTTACTGTTGAACATCGGCAAAAATCGAACATTTCCACTACTTTGAGCTCAGTTTCAAGGTACTTTTAGTCCATAAGCCATTCAAATTCGTCTCCTTTTCTGTAACATATCTTCCAAATGAGGTCAAGAAAATGAGAATACAACCATAAATACCATATAAAATACACTACAAAGTCGGTGTTTTAAACCAAAAACATGGTTGGATTTTTTTTCTAATTGTGCACTGTGTGCCGCAGGATTTTTTCATACTGTGCACACTGCCCACTCAGTCCCATTCTCTCATATGTAGGCCTACCAGCGTAATATTACGGCTCCAACACTGGCTTGCAAGCCGTAATATTATGGCATTGACAGTGAAAGGGTTAAATTCATGTAATAGTTGAGCATCATTGTTTAATGACATAAAATGCATTGCTTTGTAAATTGTTTAATTGGTGTAATCACTCGCATTACCCTTTGAGTGATGAGGCTTAGCCCTTTGGGGGTCGACAGGCCTTCTCGGGAACACGTTCTCAGGGTCGAATATCTTGTTGGGTTCGAGAGATAAAAAGGTAGACAAAGGATAAACCCAGTGGGGGTGGTAACTGATATATTCACGGAGTCTATGAGGAGTACCCAGCATGTCTGTCCAGCTTTATGTCGGCCTAGGAGTGAGGGCGAGGCCTCTGACGTAGTACCCACATGGTGCGGGGCTTCTGATGTCACAAGTAACAAGGGAGCGTACATGTAACATCTGAGGTTACTTATACTGTAATACACTACACAAGTGCATACATATTACTGACACACGACAGCTCGGCCATGTTACGTATGACGTCTCAGCATACTAGACAACTCTATAGGCTGAACAGACTGGTGCACTGGAGTGAATCTGTACAATAGCAAACACATTATAACTTAGAACTAAACAAAAAAATTATAACAGGCTTGAATAGATAGTAGTGACTCATCTTACTATCACACTTCTTGGATTAATGGTTCTTAAGAGAATTTTAATGGATCTTAATATAATGCATTATATATATATATTACAATTTACAAATTTGATCGATCGATCTGTATTCATGCACTCAACGGCTTCTGAGGAAGAATAAATATTTACAGGGAAGAAGTTTTAACAGAAAGAGAGACTGCCATCACGGTCAATTGTTAAAACTCGGAACTCGGAGAGAACTTGAACACACAAAAATCTTACTAGATACTGGAAATCTGATAACAAAACACAGTCAACAACTTCAGTTCTAAACTGGATTTTCTAATTTTCTATCTTTAGCTCAAGGCTTATGATCACTTTCCTACTGAAGGAATGAACAAACTCGGTGGAGTTGATTAACTTATAATCACTTTCCTACTGAAGGAATGAACAAACTCGGTGGAGTGGATTAACTTATAATCACTTTCCTACTGAAGGAATGAACAGGCTCGGTGGAGTGGATGGATCTCTCCCCGGCTGAAATAGTTAACTCTATAACATAAAATATAAGCAAAGGAGAACTCTTACTGTAGTTAATAATTGCTCGACACACGACTCTTTACTTTACAAGGATTTACTGTCAACTGGGAAAGATCACTATCTGGAACACAAGGGACAACAACTGGCACTCTAGTGAATACACTAGCAACAGAAACGGCTTTCTGCAATTGCTTTTGCATCAGCGAGAGATGCTATAACTCATTCAAGTAGTCTTTCTTCAACAAAGCGTCCCCTGGAGAGGAACTACTACTGGAACTAGCAACATTGCAAGGATAGACTCAGCACTCAAGGCTGTCCGGGATACCTCTGGCACCCTAGGCATCTGAACGCTATCTTGCATGCAAGATATTGTAGGGGCTGAATTCCAGACAGGAGTGACAGTATTACTAGTGCCTGACCGCTCGACAACGTTAACAAATAAAGCACCTATCTACAAGAACTAATCTGAACTTCACATTCCGCATCACTCTTGCAAATCTCTGATACAAGCTGGGAGAACAAACACATTGCTCAAAGGCTAGAGACTGTCTTTCAGTCATTAAGGGACTATGAGGACTTTTCACTGATTCATTATCATTATGGCTCTGAATAGCAGCATACACAGTATTATCGCAAGAATTTACTTGAGCTTCATTGCCTTAACTGGCAGCAAACACATGGTTACTACTTGAATTTACTTGAGACATGACTTCGAGCAAATGAACGAGAATTTAAATGAAAGAAAAAAATAACGCAAGTATACAGCACAATATAGCTTAACTGGTATGAATTATTTAACGATTCTGCATAAGTAATGAGGATTGCACAATCACACTAAAGAAAAGATAACTCACTGGGAATTAACTTGGCAAGAAAAATTAACACATTACAAATGAAAAAAAAAAACAATAACTTTAACTTGAAGTAACTGCATGGTGAGTTTTCTTTACTTTTAAGTTCAACAAAAATAGCAACAAATTAAAAAGAATTAAGTACACAATTAATTAAAATAAAGTTCAATAATGGTTATAGCAAGAGCAACCATCTGATGAAACAAATCACTAAAAAGGAGAATTGCACAAAACAATTGAATTATTCACTGGCAACATATTAAAGTAACTTTACTGCTTGAATCACTGAGAAAGTTCACTGAAATATTACTTAGTACTCTTAAAAGAATGACAAAATACTTGAACATTTAAGTAAACACAATAAAAATTGGTAAAAGCAAAATTGAATACTGTAAAAGTTAAATTTTACAAAATCAGTTTCAGGAATTTTCAATAGTTAAAATTACACTGGGGAAAAATTATTTGCACACAAAAACAAAGATATTAGAAATGAATTAGTTTGAACACTCCTACTCTTAATTGCAAGCAAAGCAAGGTAACACAATGAAACAATTACTAAAACAAATCACTAAGACCACTGACTTTAATCAAACTTAAGAGTGAATTTGTTCAAACAACACTTTAACATGAACAAGAAGGGAAAAAAATTAATGAACATGATATTTAACAACAAGAAAGGAAGGTAACACTTACAAAAACTGGAGTACAACTCATCAGAACTCAACAAAAAGTCATGCTCTTTGTTGACTGTTTATAATTACTTATCAGAAGAGCTTGAGATCTTCAACAAAACTTATTGTACTATTCTGCAAGGTTAAAGCACATTAGTACTGTATAAAAATAACAAGTACACAAAACAATATTGGGTGCAAGGGAAAAAAGGAACACTGACTGCAACATATAAGAATTAGCAGGGAAATACTGGGAAAAGGTTAAGTTACTTGGAGAGGAGAAAAATAATTTATAAAGTTACTGGAGCAAGCAAGAATTAATTACACAATTAAAACATTAACAAACAAGGGTAAATTGAATGGTAACTCTGGGATAGAACACTTGGTGGAACACAAAAATTAACAAGAAAACACAGGGACAATGCTGGAGAAACAAGAATTAAATTCTTGTAAAAAAACTACTAGGCAGAATGTTGGAACACAACAATAATAATAAAAACTATACTTACTGCATACTTGGTAACACAACACAATTCACAGAAAATATGACACAATAATTAATTAGAGACGATACTAGTAAAATCGAAAAACTAATTCAAGTGAGATTATTAATGCATAACACTGGCTAGGTTAAATCACATTCCCAGGATAACACAAAATTTCTTCAACTGACAAAATTGTCTCAAACACACGCAATTGTCTCTAAATTATCTGAAAAAAAAAAGAACACAGTAAATATCTCTAGGGTGTAGGACGTGACTGAATCGTTGAGTAGGGTGGTATTGGAGATTGCTGTTGTTTTCTGGCGTCGGCTGCTACTCACACTCATGGAGAACTTGGATAATTTATGCATAAACGAAGAACTACGAATCTGGGCTTTATATCGGTGGCACAACAACTACGAAGAAAACACTCAGGACGCTCGAGCTGATTCGTAGCCAATAAACTGCTTGCAGGACCCAGTTAAGGGTGAAATTATCCACACTTGATGCTTTGTGTGGATGGTGACTGGGTCACGTAGTTGATGGCGTGGGTGGCTGGGTGGTCTCACGCGGCTGACTCACAGCGTCATGCACGCCTTGGCTTACACCGTTTATAAAAAGCACGTGAATTTAACCCAGGGTGGCTTGAATAACCCAGGATACCACAGGGGTGGTATTATCACTCAGAACAGGGATACACTGAAGTACAAGGACGATAAGAATTCGTACACCCACGTGGCTTACTTCTCAGCTGGGTTGGCTTGCTGGCTTAGTACAGTGGAACCCCGGTTAACGAACACCCCGGAAATCATGCAATTATGTAAGTATAATATTGTAAGTGCTTGTGGAAGTGTATTTTTGGGGGTCTGAAATAGACTAACCTAAATGACATTTTTTCTTAAGGAAGTAAATTCGTTCGGTAATGGCACTTGAGCAGGCTTCTGCAATGATTTTTTTTCGTTAACCGGGGTTCCACTGTATAGACCTTTCACACAGGTTGACTGGCTTGGGATCTTGGAACAATTAGCTTAGCAGGGTTAGTACACTGGCTTAAGCCTAGGCTGACGTAACTGGTGGGTGGCTTGGACACAGGGCACTCTCTCCTCACAAACTGGCTTATCTGTACTTAATATGCAAAACCCGGGTCTACCTCTCGTAGGCTTTAGCAAATAACAGATGAGGCACTTAGCTGACCAGGAGATATTGTAGACAGGTTGACGTTGTTGGCGTCTCTTTAAAATAGGACAAGAGATTGTCATTGTACATGTTGCCTAGACGGATTGCAACATCTTTGTCAGGGTGGTGTTCCTCCACAAATGAATGCATCGTAGTCCACATTGCACATCTCCTTAATCTTTGAAGAAGGCACCTTACATCTCTCTTCCTGCTTCATTGAAGCAATTTCCTGAGTTCTGGTTTGATGGTGTTGCACCTCAAGCTCTTGCAGCTCTTCATTGTGGTCCTCCACCAACTCTTCCACATCCTCTCCACTCACATCCAACCCCATGGAATTCCCCAATGCCACAATACTTTTCACAACTTCCATAGGCTCCTCAGGGTCAGCCCCAAACCCTTCAAAATCCCTCTCTTGGACAGAATCTGGACACAACTTTCTCCAAGCAGAGTTCATCGTCCTGGAAGTCACTCCCTGCCAAGCCTTATCTACAAGGCCTATGCAATGGAAGATACAGTGGTCCCTCGGTTTTCGCCGAGAATTCGTTCTAGAATGCTGTTCAAGTGCCATTACCGAACGAATTTACTTCCTTAAGAAATAATGTCACGTAGGTTAGTCTATTTCAGACCCCCAAAAATACACTTGCAACAGCACTTACGAAAATACACTTACATAAATGTTCGAGTTTGGAGATGCATGAAAACCGAGGGACCACTGTATTGAAGTGATCCCTCCAGAACTCTCTTAGGGTCAATGCAGTGTCAGGTCACATTAAATCACCTTTGAAACATTGCTTTGGTGTACAGTTTTTTGAAGTTTGCAATGATCTGCTGGTCTATGGGCTGGATGAAAGGAGTGGTGTTAGGAGGCAAGAACTTCACTGTTACAAAACTGAATTCCTTAGACAATTGGTCTTCCAAGTCTCGAGGATGAGCAGGAGCATTGTCCATTACCAGGAGGCACTTGAGTCCCAATTTCTTTTCCAGGAGGTAGCTCTTCACACTCGGGCCAAACACTTGAATAAACCATTCCAGGAAAATTTCCTTCATGACCCATGCCTTAGTGTTAGCCTTCCACATCACACACAATTTACTCTTGATGACACACTGGGATTTTCAGAGTGATACACTAGTAAAAGCTTGACTTTGAAATCCCCACTAGCATTACCACAAAACATGAGAGTTAGCCTGTCTTTCATAGGCTTGTGTCCTGCCAGTGCCTTTTCCTCCTGCGTGATGTAGGTCCTCCTTGGCATTTTCTTCCAAAAGAGGCCTGTTTTGTCACAATTAAACACTTGTTTGGGGTTGAAATTTTCAGCCTGTACATATTCTTTGAATTCGTGCACAAATTTTTCAGCCACATGTTTGTCTGAACTGGCACCCTCACCATGCCTTACAACACTGTGTATGCCACTTCGCTTCTTGAATTTTTCGAACCAGCCTTTGCTGGCCTTAAATTCACCAACATCAGCACTGGTTCCAGGCATTTTCTTGACAAGATCGGCATGCAACTGCTTTGCTTTTTCACATATGATTGATTGCACAACACTATCACCTGCTAGCTGTTTTTTGTTTATCCACACCAACAACAATTTCTCCATATTTTCAATTAATTGTGGTCTTTGTTTCGTTATCGTATTCACCCCTTTCGCAACTTTAGCTTCCGTGATTTCTTTTCTCTTCACCACAATGGAATCGATGGTTGATGGGGCCTTATTGTATATCCTGGCGAGCTCAGCAATTTGTATGCCACTATCATATTTTTCTATTATTTCTTTCTTCAGTTCTATGGTGTTCCTCACTTTCTTTACCGAAGGAGTGGCACTAAGAGCTTTCTTTGGGCCCATGGTAGCTTATTTAGTAGTCACACACAATAATCAAGGGCCAAAAACAATGGATTGTTAACCCTTTGGGGGTCGCGAGGCCCTCTCCCAAACTCGTTCTCAGGGTCGCAAATTTTTCGGAGAAAAAATAATTATTTTTTCTTATGAAATGATAGAGAATCTTTTTCCGACTATAACGCCACCAAAATTATGAAATTTGATGGAAAACTAACGGAATTATGCTCTCGCGAAGTTAGCGGTATCGATGATGTTTACGCTTCGGCGATTTCGCCCACTTTGATCCCTATTTTCGGCAAATTCCAATGTTTCAGTCTACTAAAATTATAGCTATTTCACTAGAATTCCATTTGTTCTATCAATTGAGTATAAGAAACCACCAATTTACCGATTTCAACTACCCAATAAGGTGGTCAGAAATTGGCAATTTGGCCAATTTCACACAAATTTCAAAAGAAGCCAATTTCAAAATAGGGTCCAGAATAAACGAGACAGACATTCCTGGCACTCGAATAACATTTTATCTGTTCATTAGTCACGTCTCCAGGCCCCTCTTACATTACTTTTGCTTTCCATTTTGAATTTTTATTCTCTCAAAAAATAGAAGATTTACTGTTATGTATACAACGGCATCATTGTAAAAATGGTATAAATAATATCAGCGCACTTGTGCAAGAATATTAGACTACCCAGTTGATGTGTATTGGACGCATGGCGTGATTTGTATACTCTTGAACATCGGCAAAAATCGAAAATTTTCGCTACTTTGCGCTCAGTTTCAAGGTACTTGTCATGAAACCAGTCAAAATTATCTCTATTTCTGTAATATATCATCCTTTCTATCAAAGAGACTAAGAAAACGAGAATACAAGCATAAATACTATACGAAAATAGACTGCAAAGTCGCTGTTTTAAACCAAAAACATAGTCATTTTTTTTCTCATTATGCACTGTGTGGTGCAGGATTTTTTTTATACTGCGCACACTGACCACACACTCATTCTCTCACATCTAGGCCTACCAGCCTGTTTCCACTTGATTTGAGGTTGCTAGAATTTAGGCGTACTTGTACGACGAAAACCCTGGCGCGCAAGCCGTACTAGTACGGTTGAAACCCTGAAAGGGTTAAGAAATGTTTTGTATGAACTCGCAGGATAATGTTCACTCAACCAGAAACAATGCTACACTGCCTGAGAATGTGCGGGGGAGTGCGCTGGGCACTGGACAGGTTCCGTACCATCAATGAAAACGGAGCC
This sequence comes from Cherax destructor, assembly GCA_009830355.1. Lineage (NCBI taxonomy): Eukaryota > Metazoa > Arthropoda > Malacostraca > Decapoda > Parastacidae > Cherax > Cherax destructor. Next base: position 32,553 of record WNWK01009809.1, read on the forward strand.
AATATTTCCACGAAAAAAGTGCACAAAAACTGAAATCAGCGATATCGGAGATACACGAAAACAGATGGTTGACTGTACTTGGGTAGCATAAAAATATAGGTAGACAAATATTTCTGTTGGATTAGAGAAGGCCTGTATCAGTGTTCCACCTCTGTGATGTGCTTGTGTAGTAATAGCAGGAGAGACTATGTGATGGTAGGGTTTACTGTTTTCAGGAGGATTCTTGCTAAGACTTCAGAGATGGTGAAGCTGCCTTTGTTTTGTTTGTGTTAGAAACAGCGATAAGTGCTGATTCAAGGCACTTGCATCTGCGGAAATTAGTTTCTTTGATTATTAATCGGGCGTCTCTGAATTTCATGAGATGATTGGTGAAATATTTGTCTACCTATATTTTTATGCTACCCAAGTACAGTGGACCCCGCCTAACGAGCACCCGGAAATCGTACAATTATGTAAGTATAATATTGTAAGTGCTTGTGGAAGTGTATTTTTGGGGGTCTGGAATAGACTAACCTACGTGACATTATTTCTTAACCCTTTGAGGGTTTTTTACATACTAGTACGGCTTACACGCCAGGGCGTTTGACGTACTAGTACGCCTAAATTCTAACTCCCTCAAATCAAGCAGAAACAGGCTGGTAGGCCTAGATGTGAGAGAATAGGACTGTGCAGTTATTGTGCGCAGTATAAAAAAAATCCTGCACCACACAGTGCATAATGAGGAAAAATAAACTCCGACCGTATTTATGGTTTAAAACAGCGACTTTGCAGTCTATTTTCGTATGGTATTTATGATTATATTCTCGTTTTCTTGGTCTCATTTGATAGAATGGAAGATATATTAGAGAAGTAGAGATAATTTTGATTGGTTTCTCAATGACAAGTACCTAGAAATTGAGCGCAAAGTAGCAAAAATGTTCGATTTTGTCCGATGTTCAAGAGTAAACAAATCACACCACACATACAATATACATCAACTGGCGACTCTAATATTCTTGCACAAGTGTGCTGATGTCATTTATACCGTAGTATACATAACAGAAAATCTTCAATTTATTGTGAGAATAAAAATTCAAAATGGAAAGCAAAAGTAATGTAAGAGGGGCCTGGAGACGTGACTAATGGACAGATAAAATCTTATTCGAGTGCCAGGAATGTCTGTCTCGTTTATTCTGGACCCTATTTTGAAATTGGCATCTTTTGAAATTTGTGTGAAATTGGACAAATTGCCAATTTCTGACCACCTTATTGGGTAGTTGAAATCGGTAAATTGGCGGTTTCTTGTACTCAATCGATAGAAGAAATAGAGTTCTAGCAAAATAGCTATCATTGTAGTAGACTGAAACATTGGAATGGGCCGAAAATAGGGCTCAAAGTCGGCGAAATCGCCGATGTGTAAATAGCATCGATACCGCTAACTTCGCGAGAGCATAATTCCGTTAGTTTTCAATCAACTTTCATAATTTTGGTGGCGTTAGGATTGGAAAAAGATTCTCTATCATTTCATAAGAAAAAATAGTTTTTTTTTCCGAAAATGTTTCGACCCTGAGAGAGAGTTAAGAATCGAGGTCTCGACCCTGAAAGGGTTAAGGAAGGAAATTCGTTCGGTAATGGCACTTGAGCAGGCTTCTGGAATGAATTTTGCTCGTTAGGCGGGGGTCCGCTGTAATTGCTTTCACCTTTTACTCATGTGCAAGTTGAATGTTCTACCTTATTGTATTACTACTACTACTACAACAACTTATATCACTACTACTACTACCACCACTAGTATTGCACCTCACTCTGAGCCTATGTATACCCTCTGTGTCCATGTATTGTTTGTAACGGCTTGACAAAGCTCCTGGAGAGCGAAACGTTGCCATAGTAAAATGTCACATTAGTTGCATTTGTGTCCTTTTACTTAACTCCAATTTGCTATTTTAAACCAAACAGGGTCAGTGTTTTGGTTTCCCCATCATGCATTGCATGGGGCAGGATTTTTTTTTTGTACTAAGTACACTTATTGCACAGACCCATTCTCTTATATCTAGGCCAAAATTTACTGCTCACAGCTTATATGAGTAAGCTGAGCTCATGACACAACTATGTGAGGGACCTTGGCCTCAGTGATGTAGTTGTATGTGACAGCCACTGAAAGGGTTAAATGATATATGGCTGTTTAGTCATGGTCTTAGGTTTTATTCATTACATGACATATTATCAAATGTCCAGTATTCCTACTTGATTAGGCATCTTTTTTTTTTTTTTACCATATATATGTGAATTCTTTGTTCAAAGAATTTTTGATAGTGTTGATTAACAAGTAACACAGTTCTTACAGGTTATGGTGGAAGCAAAGTGGAAATGCACACAAGCATACATCACACACTCCCTTCATACTCAACTGGTCTACCCACTGCACCCCAACCCCAGGTGAGAAAACCTTTATCTCCTCAGTTTTAATATCATTATTGTTGAAATAGTTATTAAGTGCTGCCATAATCAAATCATTTATTGAAAAGAAAGATGTGCTAAGGCCATACAAGTCAAAGAATGGTGTAAGCTGCAGTAATAGTGTAGCACTGAATAATATCATTTGTGCCCATATTTGTTGTTCATGGAGGAAAAGTTTGTTTTATTAATGCTATTTATACATATATTTAACACTAATAAGACATTTAAATAATCCTTCATTGCCATTTACATGCACTCCAATGTATAATTATGAAAACTTTCTAGTTTATGAAGTACTACACAGTAGAAAAGAATAAGTACCAAATTCACAAAGTGGGATAAAATGCAGGCATGGGAAGATCAGAGTTATGAAGCTTAAGTTAGCATACTTTATTTTTTCTTATGCATAAGAGACTACCTACACATTTCCAGAGACAACATATTAGGGAACCATTTTTTTAACTAGGATTTTGACTGTAGTGTTGGTTTATTTTTCCTGCTGCTGCTGCTGCTCTGTAACTCCTTATGTATACAGTACGTTACATGTTTACATTATGTCCTCTGCATATTCAAGTTAGGCTCAGACCCATTTAGCAAAGTATGGTAGCTTAAGCTTCATAGCTTTGCTCTTTCCATACCTGCACATTTCTCCGGTGAGTGAATTTGGTGCTTATTCTTTTCTGCTGTTTATTGTCTTTTATTGGAGCTTGTGTTTGAGTATAAATAGCTATGAAGGATTATTTAATTTTGTTAGCTTAATTGTATTAATGTGCATTTATAAATTAATTTGCTTAAATTAAAGTTTTTATATGATGTTTTCATTAATATGCTCATAGAGTTCAGCACTGGTAAGCCAGTAGTCACTGTTGCCATGTCCCACCATAGAGCCGACACCTACCCAACCTTAACCAGTGTTCTTAAATACCATATTGTTACCCTGTCCATTCACTTAGAGCAAATACCAATGACTGGGTCATTTTATAACAGCAAATATCCTTGTCAGGTGATTTTTTCAATACTGCCACAACAGCATAAGACCCTTTGTTTTGTATTGTGTTTTTTGTTCATTACTCTTGCATCAATATTCTTTTACTAAACTTATTCCTCAACCCTCTTTCCACAGTATCAACTACATTACCATGTTTTCTGTAGATGATTCTGAGGATGATTTTTTTTCTGCATTCTTGTCCCAGCACTATAGCTCCACTGACTAGAAAATGGCCCAGTTTCCTTTTGAAAATAGTTCAGGCTCAATTGGTATTTCCTTGGAACAGTATTTGATGGGAGGAATTTTATATATTCTTATGTACAGTACTAAATTTCATATAAAAATATTATTTGTCTTACAGTTTCATGTTAAAAAATTTTATAGCCCCTGAAATTAAAAGGGTTGACATTGTCACAATTTAAAAAAAAATTATCTTCTGAATTTGTAGAAAATCTTTCTGAACTAATGACTCCAGAAATGCAGAATTGATGGAAAACTTACAGAATTCTGCAGGTGCAAAGGTTTTGGCGCAGTTTAAAAATTGGCAATTTTGTCCACTTGGGTCATATTTTAAGCCAGTGCTTAGTTCAGCCTAATTCTTAGCTATTTCGTTAGCGTGCTTTTTGTTCTATCGATATCATTTGACCACAAGAAACTGCCCACTCAAGTAGCAGACTTACTCTATAATGTGAGCAGAATTTGGCCAATTTTAACACGAAATTAAAAAAAATCAAAGTGAAAACAGTCCTAAATAAACACTACGTATTCCAGCAACTAAAGCAATCTTTCCTCTTCACTAATCATATCCCCCAGGCTTCTTCTAAATAGCACTTGCCCTCCATTTTGAATCCATCATACAAAATACTAAAATTGTATCTTATTCCTCAGATTAATAAAATACAGTATAGCCAAAAATGATTGATCATGGTTTTGGCTATTCCAATAATTAAAGCAGATATAGTAAAAACCCATAAAACATACTGGAGAGGGAGGGAGGGCAGTTGGTAGGGAAGCTTTCACCTTCCTCAGGAAAATAGGCAAAAATATTTCTGCCACTTTGAGTCCCATTTTGAGCTACTTGTGATCTGAAACTTGCCAAAATCATTTCTATTTCAGTAGTACGTCCTCCAGTCTATCAGTTAATACCAAGAAACAGCCAATGAAATCTCAAAGTCACTATTTTCAACCAAATGCAAGGTCAAGGTTTGCTTTTCTCATCATGCAAGTTCTGGGGCAGGTTTATTTTAATTATATTTTGCACACACTCCTTACAGACCCTTTCTTTCATTACTAAACCAAAACCCACTTGCAGCATATTTTAGGGAGCTGTGCTTAACCCTTTCACTGTTGGGATCCCAAATTTTGGTGTGTTGACAGTGTTGCAATTTAACAAAAATTGAAATGATAATCATTTTTTTAAGGTAATGATACTAATACTAATATGAAATTTGATGGAAAGACTTGTAGAATTATGCTGCCTCAAAGTTGGTGGTCTGGGTGCAGTTTATATGTTAGCGGTTTTGCCCACCTTGATTCCCATTTTAAGTCAATTTCATTGCTCAATTTGACCAAATATTTAGCTATTTTGCCTTCCATTTAATTGATTGAGCACAAGAAACCACCCACTCAACTATCAAAACTCCCCTATAAAATACTCAGAAGTCATCCAAATTAAACTATAAGCATTCCAGCCACTAAATCAACCTATCCTCTGTTCATTAATTACATCCCCAGGCAACTCCTATATACATTCTCTTCATTTTGAATAAATCATACAAAAAAGTCTTAAGTTTTACCCTATTTTTTGGATAATAAAATATAGCTGAGAATGATTAGTCATGGATTAGGACACTGGTGTCTGTGATGTAGATCTACGTGATAGATAGATAGTGAAGAAGTTACATATATTTATTCCCCCTGTTGCTACTAGTAAAACAAAGAAAATTATTTTATTAAATTAAAATAAATTTTGATCTGTAATATATATTCAAACTGCATTTAGAGTACATATATTCAGGTGCTCTTGGAGTAGTGAGCATGGTAAAATTTGTGAAGGGGTTTAGGGAAAGCAGCTGAACTTGAGTCATGGAGGTGGGAGGTACAATACAGTGGACCCCCGAGTTTCGTAAACCCCGGAAATCGTACATTTATGTAAGTATAATATTGTAAGTGCTTGTGGAAAAGTATTTTTGGGGGTCTGAAATAGACTAACCTACGTGACATTTTTCCTTAAGGGGGTAAATTCGTTCGGTAATGGCACTTGAGCAGACTTGAGGAGTGAAGTTTTTACGAAACTCGGGGGTCCACTGTACCTTCAATACCTGCTTTCTGAAGGAGGTGTGAGGATGTTGCAGTCATAGGATAGTCTGAATTATGATGTCAGCATATCTTTGGTAAGATGGTGATGGTGAATGTGATTCCTTCCTTGTGTCACCCTGCCTTGTAGGAGATGGCTGTTGAGGAACAATTAAATAATTTTTCTTTCAACAAACTGACCATATTCCACCGAGGCAGGGTGACCCAAAAAGAAAAATGAAAGTTTCTCTTAAATTTAGTAATATTATACAGGAGAATTGGTTACTAGCCCCTTGCTCCCAGCAATTTAGTCGCCTCTTACGACACTCATAGTGTATGGAGGAAAAATTCTGCTCCACATTCCCATGGAGATAAGCGGAAATAAACAAGAACTAGGAAGAAAATAGAAGAAAACCCAGAGGGGTTTGTGTACAGGAGGCCCTCCACATTCGCGAGTTCCACTTTCGCGAGCTTCGAACATTCGCGAATACCCAGCCACCTATTATCGGCAGTGATGCTGGCAGTAAAGAGTTAGAATCCTCACACTAGAATCATCATACAGTGGACCCCCGCCTAACGAGCAAAATTCTTTCCAGAAGCCTGTTCAAGTGCCATTACCGAACGAATTTACTTCCTTAAGAAATAATGTCACGTAGGTTAGTCTATTTCAGACCCCCAAAAATACACTTCCACAAGCACTTACAATATTATACTTACATAATTGTACAATATCCGGGGTGTTCGTTAGGCGGGGGTCCACTGTACATTCAACCCTCCGTTTTTTGTGCTTAATCCGTTACAGAGAGATCGACTAAAACTGAAATCAATGAAAACTGAAGCTATTTTCCCCATAAGAAATAATGTAAACTCAATTAATCTGTTTCAGACACCCAGGAGTATTAACAAAAAATAATTTTTTAGAGATTAAATATAGATTTACATACAGAAAAGAATGACAAATAAATATAAAGCACTAATAACATGTATAAATGAACATTTAACATCACACTTACCTTTATTGGCAACTCTTGTTGGTGTATGGAAGATGGAGAGGAGGAGAGAGGGAGGCGAGTTTATTGTTGGGAGGCAGGACAAAATGCTTCAATTTGACACTAATATCAGCTCTACAGCTTATTTATCTATCACAATTCATCTATTATGACATAATAAACAATATTAATAACATAGAAACATGATATAAACTCTAGAATGAATAAAACGTCATTACGAATGTAAGGCCTGGTGATAAGTGTTGTTGTTATTGTTGGGTATAAGGGCCACTGACCATAAGCCGTATATATACTGCTGGTGGTGGTTGGCGGCAGCAGCAGGCCGCAACCACCTCTATTCACACAATAAACATAATTTATAAATAAGAAATATTTACACTTTAATTTATAAATAAATATTTACACTTTAATTTATAAATAAGAAATATTCACACTTGTATAAATAAGAAATATTTACACTTACCTTGGAGGAGATTTTGGCAGAGGGCGGCTCTGGTCTCAGTGCCCCTATATTCCTCAAACAAACAATGGAGGAGTTAAGATTCGTGTCGTCATTTTTCTATCGATTAATGGCTCAACTTACTTGCTACACTGTTAATGCTACACTTTATCGCTGGCTGGTGTTATAGCCTTTATCGACTCCACTTTGATACTTTGCAACGATTTCTTTCTTTAATTCTATGGTGTTTCTCACTTTCTTTACCAAAGGACTGACACTAGGAGCTTTCTTTGGGCCCATGGTGGCTTATTTAGCAGTCACACACAATAATCAAGGGCCAAAAACAATGGATTGTTAAGAAATGTTTTGTATGAACTCACAGGATAATGTTCACTCAACCAGAAACAATGCTACACTGCCTGAGAATGTGCATGGGAGGCGGGCTTTGTATGTGCGCTGGGCACTGGACAGGTTCCGTACCATGAACGAAAACGGAGCCAATCACCGAAAACGAAGGTAATATTTCCACAAAAAAAAGTGCCCTGAAAACTGAAAACGGAGATACACGAAAACGGAGGGTTGACTGTAATCACCTCAATTCAACTGTCATCAGTAACTGCATGGCTAACTATCATCACCATTTTCATCGTCATTGTCATCATCATCATCATCACAAGTCATCAGAGTTCGTCTGCCTAACCTTACGAGTGGTGAGTGCTTTGTTCATTATTTGTTATTAAACTATAACATGTACAGTGGACCCCGGATTACGTTGGCGCCGGATAACGATAAATTCGGAAGACAATACATTTTTCAATAAAAATAATTGTTCGGTAAACGATGATCCGCTCGGAAAACGCTAATCGTCTTGGACGCGTACACGGGCCCTCGGACGGCACAATGCTCCATCCAGAGTCAGTGTGCCATTGTTTACCAGCGAGTGAGCGCCACCCCTGCCACCCACGCATTCATACCATACATTTTGTCATTTTTCGACTGTTTTATTGCTTGCAACTGCTAAATAAGCCACCATTGGTCCAAAGAAAGCTCCTAGTGTCAGCCCTCTGGTAAGGAAAGTGAGAAATACGGTAGAACTGAGGAAGGAGATCATTGCAAAATATGAAAGTGGAGTGCGTTTCGCTGAGCTGGCCAGGCTCTATGGCAAACCCTATTCAACCATCAGTACCATTGTGGCCAAGGCAAATCAAATCAAGAATGCTGTTGTTGCGAAAGGTGCAAATATGATCACAAAACAGAGATCGCAAGTGCTGGAAGATGTGGAAAATTTGTTGTTGGTGTGGATCAACGAGAAACAATTAGCAAGGCAGTTGCATGGTGATCTCGTCAAGAAAATGCCTGCAACGAGTGCTGAAGTGAGCGAATTTAAAGCCAGCAAAGGTTGGTTTGACAGATTTAAGAAGCAATAAGAACCTTCAAAACCAGGGATGCCAAGCCCATGTTGACACTTTACAGATCGCTTGTTCTATCTAGGCTGGAATATTGCTGCACACTAACTGCACCTTTCAAGGCGGGTGAAATTGCTGACCTTGAAAATGTGCAGAGAACCTTCACCGCACGCATAAGTGCGATAAACCACCTCAACTACTGGGAACGCTTGAAGTTCCTAAACCTGTACTCTCTAGAACGCAGGCAGGAGAGATACATTATTGTATACACATGGAAAATTCTCGAGGGCTTAGTACCAAACTTGCACACAAAAATCACTCCGTACGAAAGCAAAAGACTCGGCAGGCGATGTAACATCCCCCCAATGAAGAGCAGGGGTGCCACTAGCACATTGAGGGACAACACAATAAGTGTGAGGGGCCCAAGATTGTTCAACTGCCTCCCAGCATACATCAGGGGGATTACCAACAAGCCCCTGGCTGTCTTCAAGCAGGCACTGGACAGGCACCTCAAGTCGGTACCTGATCAGCCGGGCTGTGGTTCGTACGTTGGACTGCGTGCGGCCAGCAGTAACAGCCTGGTTGATCAGGCTCTGGTCCAACAGGAGGCCTGGTCACAGACCGGGCCGCGGGGGCGTTGACCCCTGGAATTCTCTCCAGGTAGACTCCAGGTAGTGGCATACCTAGTGTGATAAGGCATGGTGAGGCAGCCAGTTCTGACAAAAGTGCGGCTGAAAAATATGTGAAGGAATTTCAAAGCTATGTAAAGGCTGAAGGATTTAAACCTGAACAAGTGTTTAATTGTGACGAAACAGGCCTGTTTTGGAAGAAAATGCCAAACAGGACCTACATTACACAGGAGGAAAAGGCACTGCCAGGACACAAGCCTATGAAAGACAGGCTAACTCTTATGTTGTGTAGTAATGCTAGCAGGGATTTTAAAGTGAAGCCTTTACTGGTGTATCACTCTGAAAATCTCAGTGTTTAAAAAATGCAGTGTCGCTAAGGCTAATTTGTGTGTGATGTGGAAGGCTAACAGTAAGGCATGTGTCACTAGGGAAATTTTCTTTGATTGGTTCCATGAAGTGTTTGGCCCCAGTGTGAAGAAATATCTCGAGGAAAATAAATTGGGCCTCAAATACCTCCTGATAATGGACAATGCTCCTGGTCATCCTCCAGACTTGGAAGAGCAAATTGTGGAAGAGTTTAAGTTCATCACAGTGAAGTTCTTGCCCCCTAATACCACTCCTTTCCTCCAACCCATGGACCAGCAGGTCATTTCAAACTTTAAAAAACTCTACACCAAAGCAGTGTTTCAAAAGTGCTTTGAGGTGACCTCAGACACTTATTTGATCCTAAAAGACTTTTGGAAAGATCATTTCACTATCCTGCATTGCGTAAACTTTATAGGTAAGGCTTGGGAGGGAGTGACTACCAGGACTTTGAACTCTGCCTGGAGAAAATTGTGGCCAGACTGTGTCCCAGAAAGGAATTTTGAATGTTTTGGGGATGAGCCTCAGACCCCTGAGTCTGTTGTGGAAGCAATTGTGGCACTGGGGGAAGTCCATGGGGTTGGATGTTAGTACCGAGGATGTGGAAGAGTTGATGGAGGAGGACAATGAAGAGATAACCACTGAAGATCTGCAAGACCTTCATCTGCAACAGCAACAGACCACAGTTCAGTAAAATGGTCCAGAGGAGGAGGAGGAACAGAGATGGAAGACGGTGCCTTCTTCAAGGATTAGGGAGATCTGTGCCAAATGGACTGATGTGCAAGGCTTTATGGATGATTTTCACCCTAACAAAGCTGTTGCAGGCCGTGCTGGCAACATGTACAATGACAATGTGGTGTCTCATTTCAGGGATGTTTTAAAGAAATGCCAGACACAGAGCTCCCTGTACAGATTTTTTGTGAGAGAGGGTTCCAGTGACTCTCAAGCTGGTCCTAGTGGCATTAAAAGAAAAAGGCCAGTAACCCCAGAAAAGAACTTGGTACCTGCAGTGTTAATGGAAGGGGATTCTCCTTCCAAACACTAGCATACTACTCCTTCCTCCCCCCTCCTTCCATCTTCCACACATCAACAACTCTTCAATAAAGGTAAGTGTTAAGTTACTACACTGTTGTATTTATTAGTTGTAATTTATATATACATGTACTGTGTAAGTTAATGTGTAAACAGTATTTATTTTAATACTTTTGGGTGTCTGGAACGGATTAATTGAATTTCCATTATTTCTTATAGGGAAAATGGATTCGGATTACATTATTTTCGGTTTAAGTTAAACCCTCTGGAACGAATTAAACACGTAATCCGGGGGTCCACTGTACAGTACACTACTGTATAACATTTAAAAATATTCCAGAAATGTTATAAATGGTGTAGAGGTGACATTAAAACAATATCAAAGATGGTCGACACAAACCCACTACCATTATACAGTGGTACCTTGAGTTTCGAACTTAATCCGTTCCAGAAGCTCGGCTGAAACTCAAATTCTTCGAAAGTCAAAGCAATATTTCCCATAAGAAATAATGTAAATCCAATTAATCCGTTCCAGACACCCAAAAATATTCACAAAAAATTCATTTTTTAAAGAATAAATATAGTTTTACATACAGAAAACAATGAGAAATAAATATACTGTATCTATCACAATTGATCTAATATGACATAATAAACAACATTAATAACATAGAAACATGATATATACTCTAGAATGAATTAAACATGTCATTACATATGTCATGAGTGGGGGTGTTGGGTTATCAGGGCCACTGGCAGCATACCGTATAGGTGGTGGCGGCGGCAATGTTGTCAGTGGCTCTATATACCTCCAATAACATTGGAGGAGTTAGTTTCGTGTCCTTTTCCTATCGCTTAAACTCTTAACTTACTTGCTCCACTGGTAATGCTACACTTTATCACGGGCTGGCACCTTAGCTAAAGACATTCTACCCTCTCTCTTCCACCTCCACTTTCGTATTTTGCTACAGTTTCTTTCTTCAGTTCTATCGTGTTTCTCACTTTCTTTACCTTTCTTTGGGCCCATGGTTAATTATGTAGCAGTGGCACTCAACAAGCACAAAAAACAATGGATTATTGTGAAATGTTTGGATGAAAGTGCAGGGTAATGTTCACTCGAGAAACAAAGCTAGAGTGACTCACAACGCATGCACTGGCAGGCTTACAGGTCTGGTACGGCTGCCGAAACTCTAGGTACTGTTCGAAATTCAAAACGGCTGAAACTCTAAGTTCCACTGTAGTATACTCCTCACTTAGCGACGAATTCGTTTACCGGCGTGGTCTTAGGAACAGAACTCCGTCATTAAGTGAGGAGAGTCTGTACTGCAAAATCAGTGGTTACCACAATGAAAAGCTGCTTAACCCTTTATCGGGCAGGCCTGCATATATACAGGCCTCAATGCATGTTTTTTGTGCATGTCATCCTACTTCCATTGCACATCTGGGTTCCTGATTTCTAGTTCAGACCAATCACAAGACTTCTGTGAGTCGCTCCAAGTGGCAATGGCATCTACTTGCTTCCCATTGGTTGAGAGACCAAAATATAAACACTTCTAGCATGGCGTTGTCCAGAGCAGTTTTTTTCCTCGAGTTACACTCGTATACTCTTAGATTTTTACCCTCTGCGATGTCAGTAAGTACTGATTTTTGTGTCTAGTACATAAATGAATAGTTTAGACATATTTTGATACATAACTAAAGTCTGTGTGAACCATAATATGACTGCACCATGCAGTTGAAAAAAGTGCAAGGAAGAAGGCCCACAAATATTCAGGTTTACCCATTAAGGTCAAAGTAGCAATTTCAGTAAATATATATTTATAATTATTTTTCTAAACAAAGCTGAAGGGGGTAGGACAGTTTCAGTGGGGAGAAATCAGCGGATGGGTTCATGAAGGATGAAGTTAACCATAGAATTGATGAAGGAAAAAAGGTGAGTGGCGCATTGAGGTATCTGTGGAGACAAAAAACGTTATCTATGGAGGCAAAGAAGGGAATGTATGAAAGTACTATAGTGGTACCAACACTTATATGGGTGTGAAGCTTGGGTTATAAATGCTGCAGCGAGGAGGAGGCTGGAGGTAGTGGAGATGTCCTGTCTAAGGGCAATGTGTGGTGTAAATATTATGCAGAGAATTCGGAGTGTGGAAATTAGGAGGTGTGGAGTTACTAAAAGTATTTGTCAGAGGGCTGAAGAGGGGTTGTTGAGGTGGTTTGGTCATTTAGAGAGAATTAATCAAAGTAGAATGACTTGGAGAGCGTATAAATCTGTAGGGGAAGGAAGGAGGGGTAGGGGTCGTCCTCAAAAAGGTTGGAGTGAGGGGGTAAAGGAGGTTTTGTGGGCGAGGGGCTTGGACTTCCAGCAAGCGTGTGTGAGCATGTTAGATAGGAGTGAATGGCGACGAATGGTATTTAGGACCTGATGAGCTGTTGGAGTGTGAGCAGGTAGAGGTAATATTCATGAGTGAAGAGGATTCAGGGCAAGACCAGTTATTGATTTAAATGCTCGGATTTTGAGTCCATGGAAATGGGAATGTACAATGCCTGCACTTTAAAGGAGGGGTCTGGGATAGTGATAGTTTGGGGGGACTATTCTAAACTGTAGGTGTTTTATTAATAGTTTCAACATTCAAAATTTGGCACTCTTTACTGGCGGGCCCACATATTTGTTGGCGTTGAATATTCGCAATTGAACAAAAACTTATTATTAGAAATTCATTTATATAGTCTCATTTTCCTTACATTGAGATACTCTATCAACTCATAGGAAAGACATTTAAAATTTCGCATTTTCCTAGGCGTGCCCAGTCGTATTAGTATATTGGACACACAGTCATCACTTGCGTAGTTAACCACGATTCAATGTGTGGACCCTCCAGGCCTTCGATTTTTTCATATGTATGAATAGATTGAAGAAGACCCAAAGAGTTGCACTAAGGTCAAAAATATTGGCAGGTGGTAGATTTGAAGGTACAAAATTTTACTCATTAGTACATCGGACACAGTTTAAGGGTTAAAAGTGTGTGATGACAGTACCACTTTTATTATAATTGATCAACCTTCCATTAAGTTTAAAGCTGATTGATAATCTTAATTCTTTGCTTCCTTTCCTTGATGTTCATGTCCACCGCTCAGTTACAGGTTTTGCCTTTTCCGTGTACCGCAAGCCTATGCACAGTGGCATGTACATTCACTACTTTTCTTATCATGCCTCCTCTGTCAAGAAAAGTGTTCTTATCTCCCTCTTTCTCCATGCTCTCCGCATTTGTGATCCTCAGTTCCTTGAAGCAGAAATTTCCACTCTTCAAAATTCATTTTCCCGCCTTGGCTACCTTTCCCATTTCATAGACTCTGCTTTCTCTCATGCCAAACGGACTTTCTTCTCTCCTAAACCCTCTACTCCTGGGAACTCTCCTGTCCTCTGCCTTCCTTACATCTCTGGTCTCTCTAATCTCAACAACTCTCTCCGTTCCTTAGACACCAAACTTACCTTTCGCCAGACTAACACTCTTCGCACTAATCTAGTTCATACCTCCCCTCCCTCAATAGATTCTCCTGGTGTCTACTCTATTTCTTGCTCCTCCTGTCCTCTTCAGTACTTTGGAGAGCCTTATACACAACTTTCCCTGTATGAATCTTAGCCCTGGCTTTGTCTCTGTAGATGCTTTCCTCTCCCATTACATTGTTAAATGCTCCAAACTTCAGAACACCTGTGACTTAACCTGATTCCTTCTATCTCTTCCCCCTTCTCTTTCTTCTTTCTCCTCTGGGTTTTCTTTCTTTTCTTTTGCCTTGTATTTGTCCTTCTTTATTTTATTTTAATTTTTTCCCCCTCTGTGTTCTTGTCCTTACCCTATGCGGGCCGCCAGCTTCATTTCAGTGCTCCTTTCCTAGAATATGACTGACTCCACTACTACTACTTCCACTATTACCCCTCCACCACTTTCTTGTGCCCTTCCCTGTCTGCCTGCCTATATATAACCCCTTCCACCTGTCCTTTGTGTTAGTGTGACTTTGTAAATGGTCCAAATCGGACCGAAACGTTGTCATAAGCTCCTCTTTTCTATGTGTGGGTTGTGTGTGTAAGCAAGAGTAATATAAGAGGGGTCTGGAGACGTGACTGATGAACAGAGGAAATGTTATTTTAGTGCCAGGAATGTCTGCATTGTTCATTTTGGACCCTATTTTGAAATTGGTGTATTTTTTTAATTTGCATGAAATTGGCCAAATTGCCAATTTCTGACCTTTATTGGGTAGTTGAAATCGGTAAATGGGCAGTTTCTTGTACTCATTTGATAGAACAAAATTGGCCTTTAATTTTATAAAAAAAAATATAAATTTTTCCAGAAATATTTTGGCACTACAATTTCATTTTATCCCCATTGGCTGTTTAAGGGTTAAACCCCACGCATCAAATTTATATTAAATTGAAAATTGTATTTTATAGAGCCCTTTTAGAGAGCTTGAAATTGGGCTCAAAGTGGCAATGTTAGATTTTTGCCAATTTTCTTGATGACAGATAAAGCTCCCCAACACCCCCAGGTCTGTTTTAAGGGTTTTTAATAGGTCTGATTCAATTATTGGGATGCTGTAAACCATGACCATCATTCCTTGTTATATTTTATTATCCAGGAAATAGAGTAAATATTCTATTTTTGTGTGATTGTGAATTCAAAATGGAAGGCAATTGTAATATAGGAAATGCTTGGAGATGTGATTAATGAACAGAGGAGATGTTGTTATAGTGCCAGGGATATCTACTTTGTTTATTTTGGACTTCCTAAATTGATATATTTTCAGTTTTGTGTAAAATTGGCCGAATTATTGACTTCTGTGCATCTTATAGGGTAACTGTAAGTTGAATGGGTGGTTTCTTGTGCTCAATAGAAGAGAAGGCATGCTAGCAAAATAGCTAAGAATTTGGTCAAATGGAGCAATGAAATTGGCTTAAAATAAGACTTAAAAAAGTAAAATCACCGATGCATAAATTGCTCCCAAACTACTAACTTTGAGCCTGTGCAATTCATAAATTTGGTACTTTTGGTGTCATTAGCACCAGACGAGCCTGGCCCAAGGTGGGCTCTTGGAGAAAAACTCACTGAACTCACTAAGGTATATCAAAGGTATTCTTACCTTTAGAAAAAGATTCTCTATCGTTTAGGAAGACAAAATAATTAAAAAAAAAAAAAAACACTGGGAGTTATATTTATTTTATTAACAAGCCTAATAGTTTAATACTTTGCAAAGATGTTAATATGCTTTGAAGTTTTAGTACAGTATTTAAAATTTTAAACCTTTTGTACCATAAGGATAAATTTATTAAAATTATTTTTTGATGTTATGAATTTTTCAGTTTCAACTCATTATTGAATAACAAACAATACAGTATGTGGTGTGAGCTATTGAAATATCCAAATTACTAATGACAAAGTTATGGTTAGCTTTGTTGGCAAAGTAAAATAAAAGTTTCTAATAAAATTTCTAATGAGTTGTCTGTTATCTCTGAAGAAAATGCCAGCTAGCCAAACCAAATAAGCTATTTTAGCTTAAGAAGAGCAATGCTTTATGCATTAATAATTTCAGGCTTATAACTTTTAGTATGTGTGCATGTGTGTGCACGCTTGTGTGTGCGTGACATTGTTGTTGTGGTAGGGTGATGGTCTGTCGGGCGTGGTAGAGGGGCGTGCTGTAGGTGGAGCGGGTGGGCTGGTGGCCCCGGGTGGAGTAGGACCACCCCCATCTGTCCTCCAGCACGTGACTGCCCACTCCCAGGTGCGCCACAAGGTACGCTTACTGCATATATATACTCTCTTCCCACCCTCTGCACCAGTTTCAGAAGCTGCCTCTAGAGATATGCTCAACAATTTGAATGGGCTTTGTCAGAAATTTAATACAAATGCCAAAGCTGTTGTTGTATGAATATGCATGAGAGTCAACCTTGTATGTGCTATACTTATTATTTTGTAGTATTGTTTAGATTTATAAAATTTTACTTGAAACCCCAAATTTCTCATAGGGTGTCATTTGTCTTAAATTGCTAATATCTGTAGAATGTAATCTTTGAGTGCATGGCATGACATCACTGATTTAAAATAATAATGTAGTTGTATTGTAGAAGATGAACAATGGGCTCAGAACTGACCATGATTTTTTAGGGCTGCATGAATTGTATTATGTTCATATTATATAGTCTACTTGATTTTTTTTGAAGCGAAAGTTATTTGGCGTACAAACATCATCTAGATATACGCCTTAAAGACAAAGTAATAAAAAACCTTTTGTGTTATACTAAACCAGCATGGCTTTAGAACCAGAAGATCATGCCTGTCACAACTTCTTAACCACTATGACAGAATTCTGGAGGCATTAGAAGAAAACCAAAATGCAGATGTAATATATACACATTTTGCAAATGTATTTGACAAATGCAATCATGGGGTGATTGCACACAAAATGAAGGCCATAGGCATAACTGGGAAGGTAGGCATATAGATTTTCAGGATTCTAACACACAGAACACAAGACTAGTAGTAAACAGCAAAATTTGGCATCAGCGAGGTAAAGAGCCGAGTACCCCAATGCACTGTCCTGGCAGCTCTGCTGTTTCTTATCAGACATAGATAAAAACACCCATCACAGTTTTGTACCATTATTTGTAGGTGACACTAAAATAAGCATAAAAGTCACCTCGGTAGAAGACACTGAAACATTGCAGGAAGATAAGCAGGTTTTCCAGTGGGCAGTGGAGAACGTGACATTCAGTGGTGGGAAATTCTAGTTGGTTAGGTATGGAAAGAATGAACTCAAAAGGGGCACTATATAAAAGACTCGAGAGGATCATCAAATAAAACAAAAGGAACACTTGAAAGACCTGGGAGTAATTATATCAGCTTACCTTTCTTTCAAAGAACACAGTAAGACCAGGAAGATGATGGGGTGGATAATGAGAACTATAAAAACATGAGAAATTGTGTGTTGAAAATGGTATAAAATAATGACAAGGGAAATAGTGTCAGTGGTGACACTTTTCAATTCACTTTTGTTCTCTCATTTGGAATATTGTTCAGTGTTGATGGCCCCATTCAGAGCAAGAGAAATACCAGAGCTGGAACAGATACAGAGATCGTTTATGGTTCACATAAAGCCAATAAAGCATTAAAGTTATTGGGAATGCCTTAAAATCCTAAATATATACTCACTGGATTGGAGGAGAGATGCGTGATAATATATAACTGGAAAGTAATTGAAGGCCTTGTCTCAGATCTGCACATTGCCATAACATACTGGAATGGGAGAAAGAGCAAAATTAATCTAGTGAAAAGCAGGAGTACCATGGGCATAATAAGGAAACAGTGTATTAATGTCTGTGGCCCTAGACTATTCAACTTCTTTCCAGAAGGTATCAGAAACTGCTGAGACAAGTGAAGAAATCTTAGAAGAAACTGGACAAGTATTTTCACCAGGTGCCAGATCAACCAGTCTGTGATGGATATGTGGGTCAGTGGACCATCAGCAGAGCCAGGCTTTTCCGGTACTTGCCTGTATGACCAGGCAAGTACTGTACATGCCTGGCTCTGGGAGTAGAAAAATTCTTGGAACTCATGAAAGGTAATGGTTAAAGGCACCAGTATATAAAGCCTAATGTAAGCTGAAAGGCTTGATGTCATCAGTTTATATAGTTCACTTTTATGTAGGCAGCATGCTTGGCTCCTTCATTTGTGTGCTGAAACATTGTGTGCACAAACATCTGCATGAAATTTAGTATAATGCGCAATCTGATAACTGTGTTGGACTACTTGCTGATATTTATACTTAATATTTTTCCCAGGTCTGAATTAAAGTATAAAAATATAATACTGAATAGGGAACTTATTAGATATGGAGGAGACAAATATGAAATAAGTACTGGCAAGAAAATCACAGGAAGAAATTAAAGGTTTTATATTCTGTAGTAACATTAATGGGATATTCTTAGAAACTAGACTGTCACTTTAAATGTAATCTAGGACGTTTTCGATATGTGACAGTTGCAAAATTGCGTCATTTTTTTTATCCCGAATCTGTGAAGTTCATTTATGATGGTGCAATTTAGAGAAAAATATGGAGTGCCACAGGACTGGACTTGGCTTCAAGGTTCGTGGGCAGCTGGTCTGTGGTTCAGGACATTGGAGGCCATTGAGAACTTACATCTGTCAGCAAGATTAAAGTTAAGTGGTAATGCATAAAGTGATTTTTAAGTGTAAGCTCATGGTTATTTACTGGTCCAAGACACCCCATTCTTTGAAAGGTGTAGATAAAACCACTTTACCAGTCAGCATAAATGACAGGAATTATTTATTGACTGGTTCAAGCATCACTTTATTCCCACATAAAGAACCTTGCATTCAAGGTTCTCTTCACTTATGATAATTCCTGTACTCATCCAGAAGCTTTATTGGATGCACACCCACTTGTAAAAGTTGTATTTTTACCTCCAAATACAACATCCTTAATATTACCTCTGGATCATGTAATTATTAAGTCATTAGACTGTTGCTACTCTTGAAAAGTGATGTGGAGACTTATAGCAGCAATGGGTGCTGACTCTGAGGTTGCAGTACCTAACTTATGACATAAATTTAACATTGCAGATGCCATCAGCTAGGTCAGAGGTACAAGGAATGAAGTGTCCTCAGTCGACACTAATTGCTGGCTGGGGAAGGTTATGGCCTAGTGTGTTGAATACTTTCACAGGTTTTCCTGTCCCTTGAGAGCCAAGTGCAGAAAATTTTTCAACTGGCAAGGAGATTGCAAGTTGAGGGCTTTGAAGATATTCAGGGTGATGTGAATGAGCTCTTGGAAGATGATGAAAGTCAAGAAGAAATGTTGGCAGAGCTCAAGTTCAGGTATAAAGGAGGGAGATACCAGAGGAGGATGATATGGAACCAGAAGAAAAAGTTAACATTGCAACAGTTACGTAAGCAATTCCATGTTGCTTGCTAAACTTTCAGACTTTTTCACTGAAGAGGACCCTAACTAATCTAAAAAGCACTGCTCTGAAACGGGGTCTAAAGCAGCTGATGATACCATACTGTCAGCTGTATAAAATACTGCAAGGTAAGAGAGACCAGCAGTGCATCACAAAATTTCTCACCACTAACGATCCAAAACCTTCCTCCTCAGAACTCACGAAATCGTAATGACACGATTGCAAACAAACCATACCACGGTGGGTAACGCGTCAGAGTCTCAAACTCTAGACGTCGCGTAAGCCACTAGGCCAGCTAGCTTCAAAGATTCATCCAACTAGGTATATTTCACCATAGGAAGGTAGCATAGGCACCACTGTGGACACAGTGGTGCCTATGCTAACCTTCCTATGGTGTAGAAATATACCTAGTTGGATGAATCTTATTGAAGCTAGCTGGCCTAGTGGCTTACGCGACGGTCTAGAGTTTTGAGACTCTCTGACCGCGGGTTCGAACCCCACCCGTGGTATGGTTTGCTTCCTCCTCAGACCCGTAGAGCCACAGCATCCCTTTCCACTCTTTTTAGAATCTTTGATATACATCAGCAACCACATTTTAAGGTAATAAATATTATTTATGTAAATTTTTTAGCCTTAGGCAGTGTATTAAATGTGAAACATCACAACAGCCAACTACAATTACTTTTTTTTTTTTTACACTTTGATAAAAAAATTGTTTGCCATTTTTGGGGGTCCAGTGAACGTAACACTATTTTTCCCATATGCTCTTCGGTTTGTTATACAGCTTTTTATTAGCTGACATTTTCAAGAATGTAACTTTCGTTATAATCGACTTTCATAAAGCAAATTATGTACAGAAAATGAATGTACAGTGGAACCCCGGTTAACGAAAAAAATTCATTGCAGAAGCCTGCTCAAGTGCCATTACTGAACGAATTTCCTTCCTTAAGAAAAAATGTCATTTAGGTTAGCCTATTTCAAACCCCCAAAAATACACTTCCACAAGCACTTACAATATTATACTTACATAATTGCACGATTTCCGGGGTGTTCATTAACCGGGGTTCCACTGTATTTCTTAAGTGCCCCTAGAACAAATTGACAGAATAATTTGCTGTGATCCAACCTCATAGGAGGAAAATATCCATGCTTTCTTAACCCTTTCAGTGTTGCAGTCCCTGCTTGCAAACTTGCTCCCAGGGTCAAAGAATTTAAAAAAAAAAAATTCTTATGAAATGATAGAGAATCTTTTTCTGAAATTTGATAGAAAACTTACGGAATTATTCTCTCGCAAAGTTAGCAGTCTCAGCTATATTTATGCATTGGCAATTTTGCCCATTTTATGCTCTATTTTTGGCCAGTTCCATTGTTCCAGTCAACCAAACTCATAGCTATTTCGCTAGTATTCCTTCTATCGATGAGTACAGGAAACCACCCATTTACCTATTTCAGCTACCCAATAAAGTGATCAGAAATTAGTAATTTGGCCAATTTCACACAAAATTCAATAATTGACAATTTGAAAATAGGGTCCAGAATAAGCAGTGTAGACATTCCTAACACTAAATAAACATTTTCTCTGCTCCTTAGTCACGTCTCCAGGCCCCTCTTATATTATGCTTGTTTTTCATATTGAATTTTTATTCACACGAAAAATAGAAAATTTACTTTTATGCATACTACTGCATTATTGTAATAATTTTAAAAATAATGTCAATGCATTCATAAATGCGTATTAGACTAGCCATTTGTATGCGTATTAGACTAGCCAGTTGTATGCGTATTAGACAAGTGACGTCATTTGTGTGCTCTGGAATATCAGCAAAAATTGAACATTTCTGCTACTTTTGAGTTCAATTTCAAGCTACTTTCAGTCCTGAAACTAATCAAAATCATCTCTATTTCTGTAATATATCTTCCGTTCTATCAAATGAGACCAAGAAACTGAGAATAAAACCATACAAAAATACAGCCTCTCCGCACTTAATGATGAGAGTTCTTGTTCCTAAGACCACATTGGTAAACAAATTCGTCACTAAGTGAGGAGCATACTATAATGGTAGTGGGTTTGTGTCAACCATCTTTGATATTGGTTTAATGTCACCTTTGCACCATTTATAACATTTCTGGTATATTTTTTAATGTTTATACAGTAGTGTACTTTATACAGGTTGTCCATCACTACTCTGGCAATCAGTAATCCGGTTTCATCAGTAATCTGGCACTAATTTCGGCTAGCATAACTTCAAATTTCTGGGGTCGCCACACCAACTTGATGCTACTGTTTGGTTGCTCTGCTTGCTGCATAAGTCATTCCAATTTCTTTTTCTCCATTTATTGTTATAACCTGCTCACTTTTAGCCCTAGTCATGGTTCCAATGAATAAACGAAAGGCTTCTCATTGTGTAAAGCACATACACTGTACATTGTCCATAAAAGATAGTGGCTTTGAAGCCACTGTCGGTTGCCATGAGCTCAGCTCATTCAGATAAGCTGTGACCAGTAAATTTGGGCCTATATATGAGAGAATAGGTCTGTGTGGTAAGTGTGTACTATAAAAAAAAAATCCTGCAGCATGCAGTGTATAATGAGGAAAACATGCAATGGTTTTTATGGTGTAAACCTGAATTTGAGGTGTATTTTTGTATGGTTGTATCCTTGTTTTTTGGTCTCATTTGATAGAATGGAAGAGATATAATTTTGATTTGTTTCATGCCAGAAAGTACCTTAAAATTGAGCTCAAAGTAGCTGAAATGTTCGATTTTTGCCGATGTTCAAGAGTAAACAAATGACATCACCGTCCAATACATGTCCAACTGGCCGGTCTAATATGCAGTCATGAATGGGTTGACATTATTTATACATTTATTACAATAATGCGGTAGTCTGCACAACAGTATACTATCCTCTATTTTTTGTCAATAAAAAATCAAAATGGAAAGCAAGCATAATATAAGAGGAGCCTAGAGACGTGACTAATGAACAGAGAAAATCTTATTTTAGTGCTAGGAATGTCTGCAGTGTTTATTCTGGGCCCTATTTGAAATTGGCATCTTTTGAAATTTGTGTGAAATTGGCCAAATTACCGATTTCTGACCACTTTATTGGGTAGTTGAAAGAGGTGAATGGATGGTTTCCTGTACTCAATCTGCAGAATAGAAGGAATACTAGTGAAATAGCTATGAGTTTGGTAGACTGGAACAATGGAATGGGCCAAAAATAGGGCATAAAGTTTGTGAAATTGCCGATGCATAAACATCACCATTGGCTTAAAAGTGTATTCTAACCTAACCACTCTGTAATCCGGCAAAACCACTAATCCAGCACTCAACAGGTCCCAATGATGCCGGATTAGTGATGGCCAAGCTGTATTGTAATAAGCAGAATAGAGGAAATTTGCTCTTAATATACATTATTTAGGTATGCATACTTGTCAGAGAGCCCGTTGTAAGTCTGAGTTGTTGGTAAACGAGTATGTCGCTATGTAAGGAGAGGCTGTACACCGCAAAGTTGCTGTTTTAAACCAAAAACACTGTCACAGTTTTTTTTCTCATTATGCACTGCGTGCTGCAGGATTTTTTTATATGGTGATCACTTACTGCACAGACCCATTCTCTCATATCTAGGCCCAAATTTACCACTCACAACTTGTGTGAGTGAGCTGAGCTCATTGGGTAGAGCTATGGGACCGGCACTGGCTCGAAAGCCGTAGTACAGCGGGACTGACTGCAAAAGGGTTAACTCTTCATTTTTTCTGTTCTTTTAAATACAGCAAACCATCTACAGACTACTAGGAGGTAGCAAGTGACTGGTATGTAGAGATGAGATGTTTTTGCTCTCATCTTAACAAAAATAGTTAATTTTTTAAACAAGTGCATTCTGTCCATTGATTTTGAATTTGGTTGACCCAGCGGATTTTGTTCAGTACAGTATTTCCAAAGTCCATTAAATCAAGGATTTTCTGTATTGCTTTGATTTGGTTAATACAATTCCATTTAAATATACAGTGGACCCCTGAGTAATGTAAAACTTCATTCAAGAAGCCTGCTCAAGTGCCATTACCGAACGAATTTACTCCCTTAAGGAATAATGTCACGTAGGTTAGTCTATTTCAGACCCCCAAAAATACACTTCCACAAGCACTTACAATATTTTTTATATTATTTTTTATTAAAACATTGGCCGATTCCCACCAAGGCAGGGTGGCCCGAAAAAGAAAAACTTTCATCATCATTCACTCCATCACTGTCTTGCCAGAGGGGTGCTTTACACTACAGTTATAAAACTGCAACATTAACACCCCTCTTTCAGAATGCAGACACTGTACTTCCCATCTCCAGGACTCAAGTCCAGCCTGCCGGTTTCCCTGAATCCCTTCATAAATGTTACTTTGTTCTCACTCCAACACACGTCAAGTATTAAAACCATTTGTCTCCATTCACTCCTATCAAATACGCACACACATGCTTGCTGGAAATCCAAGCCCTCGCACCCAAAACCTCTTTTACCCCTCCCTCCAACCTTTCCTAGGGCGACCCCTACCCGCCTTCCTCCACTACAGATTTATACACTCTCGAGGTCATTCTATTTCGTTCCATTCTCTCTACATGTCCGAACCACCTCAACAACCCTCCTCAGCCCTCTGGATAATAGTTTTGGTAATCCCGCACCTCCTCCTAATTTCCAAACTCCGAATTCTCTGCATTATATTCACACCACACATTGACCTCAGACATGACATCTCCACTGCCTCCAGCCTTCTCGTTGTGACATTCATCACCCATGCTTCACACCCATATAAGAGTGTTGGTATAACTATACTCTCATACATTCCCCTCTTTAATTCCATGGACAAAGTTCTTTGTCTCCACAGACTCCGAAGTGCACCACTCACCCTTTTCCCCTCATCAATTTTATGGTTCACCTCATCCTTCATAGACCCATCTGCTGACATGTCCACTCCCAAATATCTGAATACATTCACCTCCTCCATACTTTCTCCCTCCAATCTGATATCCAATCTTTCGTCACCTAATCTTTTTGTTATCCTCATCACCTTACTCTTTCCTATATTCACTTTCAATTTTCTTCTTTTGCATACCTTACCAAATTCATCCACCAACCTCTGCAACTTCTCTTCAGAATCTCCCAAAAGCACAGTGTCATCAGCAAAAAGCAACTGACAACTCCCACTTTGTATTTGATTCTTTGTCTTTTAACCCCACACCTCTT
This sequence comes from Cherax destructor, assembly GCA_009830355.1. Taxonomy (NCBI): domain Eukaryota; kingdom Metazoa; phylum Arthropoda; class Malacostraca; order Decapoda; family Parastacidae; genus Cherax; species Cherax destructor. Next base: position 57,351 of record WNWK01009809.1, read on the forward strand.
GCCAAGACCCTCGCATTCACTTCTCTTACAACCCCATCTATAAATATATTAAACAACCACGGTGACATCACACATCCTTGTCTAAGGCCTACTTTTACGGAAAAATGATCTCCCTCACTCCTACACACACTAACCTGAGCCTCACTATCCTCATAAAAGCTCTTCACTGCTTTCAGTAACCTACCTCCTATTCCATACACCTCCCACATTGCCTCCCCTATCCACCCTATCATACGCCTTTTCCAGATCCATAAATGCCACAAAAACCTCTTTACCCTTATCCAAATACTGTTCACCTATGTTTTACTGCAAACACTTGGTCTACACACCCCCTACCTTTCCTAAAGCCACGTTGTTCATCTGCTATTCTGCTCTCCGTCTTACTCTTAATTCTTTCAATAATAACTCTACCATACACTTTACCAGGTACACTCAACAGACTTATTCCCCTATAATTTTTGCACTCTCTTTTGTCCCCTTTGCCTTTATACAAAGGAACAATACACACTCTCTGCCAGTCCCTAGGTACCTTACCCTCTTCCATACATGTATTAAATAATAGCACCAACCACTCCAAAACTATATCTCCGCCTGCTTTTAACATTTCTACCTTTATCCCATCAATCCCGGCTCCCTTACCCCCTTTCATTCTACCCACTGCCTCACGAACTTCCCCCACACTCACAACTGGCTCTTCCACACTCCTACAAGATGTTATTCCTCCTTGCCCTATACACGAAATCACAGCTTCCCTGTCTTCATCAACATTTAACAATTCCTCAAAATATTCCCTCCATCTTCCTGATACCTCTAACTCTCCATTTAATAACTCTCCTCTCCTATTTTTAACTGTCAAATCCAATAATTGTAAATCGTACATAATTGTACGATTTACGGGGTGTTCGTTACTCGGGGGTCCACTGTATAAGGAAAACAGTGTTGGGTGTGGGGGAATCCAGTGAGCATGTTATAAATGAAATGCATTTAATTTGGGATTCGTGCACAAATGCAACAGAAAATGGGCACTGAAAAACATACAGTACTTAGTAAAAATGACTACGTTATAACTCAAATACGTACATTGTTTGTGCTTTCTTAACATGAAGAGGATTGTGAGCCTACTGGGTTGAGATGGATGGTTGATTTTCTCAGAGCAAACACATTTGTGAAGTCTATCACAGATCTAAAACTTCCACTTTTTTCAGCATTCTGCCACGGTTAAATTTCCAATGATGAGATGGGATGATGAAATTTTTCAAAATTATTTGATAAACACCTGAATATGTGATGAAGATGGTGCTCCCAGAAAGTAACTATAGGTGGTAAACCTGGGTTAGGGTGGAAAATTCCATGGCATGTGGTACCTAGATTTTGTATTTAACCCATTAACTGTCCAAACATAGATCTATGTTCTTACCGTTAGCGCTCCAAATGTAGATCTACGTTTTATTTTTCCTGCCTCCAAATTTGGCACGATTGGCCTGAGATGCCTGGTCAGCATAGAATGTGTCTTAACACTCGGTGTGTGCAGTATTAAAAAAATCTGGGACCACTTAGTACCTTGTGGGAGCACCAGTTCAATTGAGCGCCAGCTAGAGCAAACAGCGCGGCAAACACTGGGGATTCACTAATGTCATGTCGTATTAACACTCCCCTTTTTAAGAGGGAAGTGATGTTGACCCAGAGTTTAGTGGCTTTGAGGTAGATGTGGCCACAAGTGGTCGAGGAAATATCAAAAACCTCAATAATAAATCATGTGCAACATCCTTTCAATTTTGGTACCACTGGTAGTGTCATCCTGCCACAATGTCCTATAACCTATGCCCTAAGTAAAAAGAAACAATTTTGGAATGTGCAATACATGTTCGGCAGGCTGGCTGGCCGGCTACTGGCTGGCTGACTGATTGGCTGTCTATCTCTGTCTGTATCTATCTCACAGGTACACATAAATACAATTATACATAGTGTAAATTACCTAGGATAACCCAAAATATCCAGACAAAGTGCTATACTGTGCTTGTAGATGTAAGGCATAATAAGCTTGACTGGGAAATAATACACATTTTCACTTCATCAGGAATCAGACTTGACGACTCTACATCCTGTTGGATCATGAGCCGCTCTCTGAGACGAGAGACAAGCAGACAGAAAAACAGGCAGACAGAAAGACACACACACACACAGGCAGACAGAAAGACAGACACACACACAGGCAGACAGAAAGACAGACACACACACAGGCAGACAGAAAGACAGACACACACACAGGCAGACAGAAAGACAGACACACACACAGGCAGACAGAAAGACAGACACACACACAGGCAGACAGAAAGACAGACACACACACAGGCAGACAGAAAGACAGACACACACACAGGCAGACAGAAAGACAGACACACACACAGGCAGACAGAAAGACACACACACACACAGGCAGACAGAAAGACACACACACACACAGGCAGACAGAAAGACACACACACACACAGGCAGACAGAAAGACACACACACACACACAGGCAGACAGAAAGACACACACACACACACAGGCAGACAGAAAGAACACACACACACACAGGCAGACAGAAAGACAGACACACACACACAGGCAGACAGAAAGACAGACACACACAACAGGCAGACAGAAAGCACACACACACACACAGGCAGACAGAAAGAACACACACACACAGGCAGACAGAAAGACACACAGGCAGACAGAAAGACACACACACACACAGACAGACAGAAAGACACACACAGGCAGACAGAAAGACACACACACACACAGGCAGACAGAAAGACACACACACACACACAGGCGACAGAAAGACACACACACACACAGGCAGACAGAAAGACACACACACAGGTAGACAGAAAGACAGACACACACACAGGTAGACAGAAAGACAGACACACACACAGGTAGACAGAAAGACAGACACACACACAGGTAGACAGAAAGACACACACAGGCAGGCAGAAAGACACACACACACACACAGGCAGGCAGAAAGACACACACACACACAGGCAAGCAGAAAGACACACACACAGGCAGGCAGAACGACACACACACACAGGCAGGCAGAAAGACACACACACACACACACACACACACACACACACACACACACACACACACACACACACACACACACACACACACACACAGGCAGGCAGAAAGACAGACACACACACAGGCAGGCAGAAAGACACACACACACACAGGCAGGCAGAAAGACACACACACACACAGGCAGGCAGAAAGACACACACACACACAGGCAGGCAGAAAGACACACACACACACAGGCAGGCAGAAAGACACACACACACACAGGCAGGCAGAAAGACACACACACACAGACAAGCAGAAAGACACACACACACACACACAGACAAGCAGAAAGACACACACCACACACACACACACCACACACACACCACACACACACCACACACACCACACACACACCACACACACACCACACACACACCACACACACACCACACACACCACACACACCCACACACCACCACACACACACCACACACACACCACACACACACCACACACACACCACACACACACCACCACACACACCACACACACACCCACACACACACCACACACACACCACACACACACCACACACCACACACCACACACACACCCACACACACACCACACACACACCACACACACACCACACACACACCACACACACACCACACACACACCACACACACACCACACACACACCACACACACACCACACACACACCACACACACACCACACACACCACACACCACACACACACCACACACACACCACACACACACCACACACACACCACACACACACCACACACACCCACACACACACCACACACACACCCACACACACACACACACACCACACACACACCACACACACACCACACACACACCACACACACACACACACACACACACCACACACACACCACACACACACCACACACACACCCCACACACCCACACACACACCACACACACACCACACACACACCACACACACACCCACACACACACCACACACACACCACACACACACCCACACACACCACACACACACCACACACCACCACACACCACACACCACACCACACCACACACACCACACACACACCACACACACACCACACACACACCACACACACACCACACACACACCACACACACACACACACACACACACACACACACACAATAGGTGAGTACAAGGAAAAAGATCTTGGGGTGAGTATAATACCGAGCACATCTCCCTGAGGCTCACATCAATCAGATAACTGCTGCATCATACGGCGGCTGGCAAACCTAAGAATAGCATTCCAATACCTCACTAAGGAATCATTCAAGACTCTGTACACCATATACGTCAGGCCCATACTGGAGTATGCAGCACCAGTTTGGAACCCACACCTGGTCAAGCACGTCAAGAAATTAGAGAAAGTGCAGAGGTTTGCAACAAGACTAGTCCCAGAGCTAAGGGATTGTCCTACGAAGAAAGGTTAAGGGAAATCGACCTGACGACACTTAGAGGACAGGAGGGTTAGGGGAGACATGATAACGACATATTAAAATATGGAGGAATAGATAAGGTGGACAGAGACAATTTGTTCCAGAGAGGGGACACAGAAACAAGGGGTCACAATTGGTTGAAGACTCCTATGAGTCAAAGGGATGTTAGGAAGCATTTCTTCAGTCATAGAGTTGTCAGGAAGTGGAATAGCCTAGAAAGCGAATGTAGTGGAGGCAGGAACTTATATAGTTTTAAGACGAGGGTTTGATAAAGCCATGGAGCAGGGAAAGAGAGGACCTAGAGCAACAGTGAAGAGGCGGGGCCAGGAGCTATGAATCGACCCTGCAACCACAAATAGGTGAGTACACACACACACCACACACACACACACACACACACACACACACACACACACACACACACATACACACACACAGAGGCGGGCAGGCAGAAAGACACACACACACACCAGTAGCGGCCAGGAAGAGGCGGGGCCAGGAGCTATGACTCGACCCCCTGCAACCACAACTAGGTGAGTACAACTAGGTGAGACATGCAGGCAGGCAAAAGACAGACACACACAGGCAGGCAGAAAGGCAGACACACACAGGCAGGCAGAAAGACACACACACACAGGCAGGCAGAAAGACAGACACACACAGGCAGTCTGTGGATGTACTTAGGAATGCGGGTGGGTCCTCAAAAGAAACATCATCTGGTAGTGGTACTGGTTCTTCATTAGTAGCTTCTGTGTCTTCCACTATGGAAGCAGAGAAAATTTGTGGGGCATTTTGTCTTTTGCCAAGACCTCAGCATTTATGTTGCTTGATTCTTTGGAAATCTTTCTTTTCTGAGCTCCTGACAACTGAATTTTCAGTGGCATACTGGGTCTTCTAAAACCAATACAGTGGAACTCTACTTATGAATTTAATCTGTCCTGTGACCTTGCTCGGATCCTCATTTGCTCGTTTGTTGAATCAATTTTCCTCATTTAAATTGATTGAAATGGAATTAATCCATTCCGGCTCTAGGAGACAAGACAAGACACAGTAGGGTCCCACTTTACTGCGTTCCGCTAATACAGCGAGTTCAAATTATGACCAAAACTTTCTATACAGCGAGCTGTCTTTCAAAGGCTGCGCCACCCGGTTTGTTTGTTCTCCGTGAGCACATCTCTATTATGTAATAATAATCACTCTTGGGCACATTAAATGTCCTGTTTTACGTCAATACAGTGGACCCTCGGTTAACGAAATTAATCCGTTCTAGGAGCTATTACTTAATCTGAATCTATCGTAATCCGAACCCTTATTTCCCATAAGAAATAATGTAAATACAATTAATCCGCTCCACAAAAAAATATTCACCAAAAATAAAATATAAATAACATTTACTTACCTTTATTGAAGAGACTTGCAGGCATGCCTGCTAACTCCTCTGCATGCCTGCTACACTCCTGCATGCCTGCTACACTCCCTGCATGCTGCTACACCCCTGCATGCCTGCTACACTCCCTGCATGCCTGCTACACACCCTGCATGAATGCTCACACTCCCTGCATGAATGCTACATTCCCTGCATGCCTGCTGCACTCCCTGCATGAATGCTACACTCCTGCATGAATGCTACACTCCCTGCATGAATGCTACACCCTTGCATGAATGCTACACTCCCTGCATGAATGCTACCACAGGGGTGCCACTTGAAGCTTTTGGACCCATAGTGACTTATTTCACAGTGACAATCACTAAACCACCAAAAAGACACTAAATGTATTGTGAATGTTTGAAAGAGCGCTGGGTAATGTTCTCTCACTGGTAAACAACGCCACACTGGCATCTTGCGCAGGCCAGGCGCGGAGCAGGCGGACATGTCTAATACATTTCGCTAACAGAGTTTTTTTCGCATCCGATACCAAAAGCTGCAACCGATTTTTCGTTAACTAAACCTTTCGAACCGAGGGTCCACTGTATAGACATTTTCATTAATCCATCTATGATATTTTCTTCAAAATTATATAAGAAATGCTTACATAGCATATAAACATTTTGTTTATAGTATACAGTGGACCCCGAGTAATGAACACCCCGGAAATCGTACAATTATTTAAGTATAATATTGTAAGTGCTTGTGGAAATGTATTTTTGGGGTCTGAAATAGACTAACCTACGTGACATTATTCCTTAAGGAGTAAATTGCTCGGTAATGGCACTTGAGCAGGCTTCTGAAAGAAGTTTTTACGTTTCTCGGGGTCCACTGTACTTTTAAGTGTGGTAGCTGGGCGGATGGAAAACGACGCACTCCCTTAATGCATAATGCTTTTGTTTACAATTCCCCAATGAATTATTCATTTTTTCCACTTTTTATGATGGCATCTCGATGGTTGATAAAACATTAAACTGGGAAACCCTGGTAGGGGTTATGGTAATAATATTTTGGGCCTTTTTGAGGGGGTTAGGTATTTTGAGGCAGACTCTTACCCATTATTATTATAACGGGAAAATTTTATACTTTTTCCCTTACCAAAAGAAAACTTACATGGGTTAATAAGGAACATTTTGTTAATTTATAAAAACCCCCCACAGTAGAATAAATTAATGTAAATATGGTTGGTAAGGGCTTTGGGATTTTGGGGTGCGGGGGACTTTTAAAAAACCCGGGTATGGGGAAATTTTGACCCAACATCGGAAAAAAAGTGCTTATAATTTCTTTCAAAAATTAAAACTATTTTTCCTTCCTCAGGGGTTTTCCCTTCAAAAGGTGTTACATGAGAAGGGGATTTTCTCCCCATTTATTATAAAATTGAGGAACAACGTCCCCAAAAATTAAAGGGGGATAAAAAGGGCCGCGTTCCATTTTTTGTTTCCTTTAAATGTGGGTGGGTTGGGGAGGGCTCCCCGGCTGGCTCCCCTACCTTAAAACCCGGGCTTCCCAATAAAACTCCCTCTCCATTAAAATTTCCAAAATTTTTAAGGTCTAATGAATGGCTTTTATTTTATCGCTCTGGGGGTTTTAAATTTAAAATTTTTAAGTTTTTAAACGTAAAAATTTGTAATTAATAATAATTTTTAAGAGCATCTTTCCCTTTTAAAAAATTACAAAAATAGAAGTGTTGGTCTTAATTTATTCATTGCCCTGGGGAGAAAATTTTTAAAAAAGTAAGGTGTTTTTTGAACGTATAAACAAAACTGTCGGTTTGTTTGCAAAGTACTCCGGTCTATTTTACTCTCTTTGTTTATTAATTTTTTTATCTCCACTCCTTCTCACCCCATTAAGAAAAATTTTTTAAAAAGTAATGATTGTACTGTATTTACAGTAAACCCTTTGGTTTTTGTTTAACCGCCCCGGGGGATCGCTAAAACTAAAATTTTTAAAACAAAAAATTTTTTCCCCCATGAAATAATAAATTCAATTAACCCTTTTTCCAAAATTTTGGGAAAAAAAATTTTTTTTTTTGGGGTCCAAAAAGATAATTTAACAAAAATCAATGAACTCAATGTGGCATTTTTTATTAAAGACTGATTTTTGCTGGATGGAAGGAAAAAAACCCTTTTTTTTTAAAGGGGAAATCCCCCCCATAAGGACTCTAAAATAAGCCCCATCTAGGGCCCTTTCCCCTTCTTTTTCCCAAAACCCCCCTGGGAAGGCTTGAAAGTCTTTTGCACCCCTTTACTTTTCTTTTCAGAGAGCTCTTGTAAAAATCCCCTTTAAAATTCCCCAAAAAGGGGAAAAAAAGAGATTTTTTAAAACATGTTGGATGAGACGGATTCAACATCTTTGTCAGGGATTTCCTCCACAAATAAAATCCCCCTATCCACATTCCAAAACCCCTTTAATCTCTAAAAAAGCCCCTTTCATCTCTTTCCTCCTCCATTAAACAATTTCCTGAGATCGGGCCTTTGTGGGTTTTGAAAACTCAAGCTCTTGCAGCTTTTTCAGTGGTTAGATCTTTTTGTGGTCTTCACCAACTCTTCCCCTCCCGTCCACTCCCTCCAACCCCATGGAAATTCCCCTGCCACAATACTTTCCACAACTTCCCCTTGTTTTCCCCAGTGTCAGAAAACCCCTTTAAAATCCCCCCTGGGACATAAAAACTGGCCACAACTTTCTCCCAAACAGGTTCATTGTCCTTGGAAATCTCCCCCCAAGCTTGATTATTAAAGGGCCCATGCAATGGAAAACATTGAAATGATCCTCCCCGAACTCTTTTTTGGGTCAATGCAGTTCATTGATCACATCAAAAACCCCTTTAAACATTGCTTTGGTTTACAATTTTTTAAGTTTTCAATGACCTGCTGGTTTGGGCTGGGTGAGAAGGGTGGGGTTAGGAGGCAAAAACTTATTTACAAATTTAAATCCTTGAAATTTTGGTCTTCCAAGGGCTTTGGGGTGAGCAGGGTTTTCCCTTCCGGGGGCATTGGAATTTATTTCCAATAGATATTTCTTCACACTGGGGCCAAACAGTTAAACCCTTTCCCGGAAAATTTCCCCAGTTTTTGTTACATTGGGCTTCCAAAAAAACACAATTTCTCTTTCAACACTGTGGGTTTTTAACACTCTTTGGGGTTTGAGTGATACAATAAAAGGGTTCCCCTTTGAAATCCCCCTGCATTTCCACACAACATTTGAGGGTTTGCCTGTCTTTCATAGGCTTTTGTCCTGGCATTGACTTTTCCCCCTGCGTGATGTGGTCCTCCTTGGCATTTTTTTCCAAAAAAGGCTTGTTTTTGTCCAAAAAACCCTTTTTGGGGTTTAAATTCTTCTGCCTCTCATATTTTTTTTAAAGTCCTACAAATTTTTCAGCCCCTTTCTATCTGAACTGGCACCCCCACCATTTACAACATTTAGCCACCCTTTTTGAAGTTTTTGAACCAACCTTTTTGGCCTTTTCTTTTTAAAACTAATGGGTTTTAGGCAAATTTTTTTGGCATGATCAGCATGCAACTGCCTTTTCTTTTTTCCCTATGATGGATTGGAAAAACTATCACCCAAACAAATTTTTCCCTTTATCCACACCCAAAAAAAAATTTCTCAATATTTTCTATTGTTTGTGATCTCTGTTTCATTATTGATTTCACCCCCTTTATCATTGGGTTCCCTGATTTCCCTTTTTTCTTAAATTTGGGAAACCCATGGTTTATGGGGGCTTCTTTTTTATCCGGGGGACCCGGGAATGCCCAAACCCTTATCATATTTTTCATTATTTCTTTCTTCAGTTCAATTTTTCCTCCCTTTTTTTAAAAAGAACTGGGGCCAAGGGGCTTTTTTGGGCCCATGGTAAACATTTTGTAGTCCCACCAATAAACCAAAAACAATGAATTGTTAATAAATGTTTTGTATGGGAAATCCCGGGGGGGAAAGTTCACTCGGGGGATAAACAATGCTAGACTGCGTGACAATGTGTGGGGTTTGGGGGTTTTGGGTTTGTATGTGCGCTGGGCACCCGGACAGGTTCATACCAGGGGAAAAATGGACAATATTTCCCCAAAAATCAAAAAACCAAAATCACCAAAACTAAAACCCAAAAAAAAGGGTTATTTTTATGCATTTTTTCGCTTGGGCATTTAAAGTGATAGTGGTTGGGGTGGGTTTAGGCAGGATCAATACCTCCCCCACAACTTTCTACAGATAAATACTTTTTACCTCTCACCCCACATTAAGACCATTAAGGCAACAAATATTTTAAGGTAAGTAATGGAAATGTACTTTAAAATGCATTTTTCCTCTAGGGGGGTTTAAGCATCAGAATAGTGTATGTGGGTTGGGGGGGCCAGAACCACACCTGACTTTTACAAAAAAAAAATACTAATTTTTCCCCACATTAAGACTAAAAAAATATTTTGAAATTAAATAATGATTTAAATGTGTGTGTATTTTTCCCTTTTTTAAAGCTTGTGTGTATTTTCTTTTTAAAGCTTAGTTCTATTCTTTCAATGTGTTGTGTAAAAATTTTCTGGCATTTATATGCATTTTTGGAAAAAATGGAGTTCTGCTTTTGGGAAAGTTCTTTCCTTTTTGGGAAAAATCTGGGTTTCCTTTTGAAAAGTTTTGCTTTCCGGGAGTGTTGAACCCAATTTTTCCATATAAGTGGGGCCCCCTGTACTTCAATATTTCCCAATATCATCTATAGGCCCTTTTTCTTCCAAAATTGCCCAATTGACATAATAAAAATTAAATAACATAAAAACCCGATACAGTGGACCCCGGTTAAACCCCCCGGAAAATCATCAATTATTTTAAAATTTGTAAGTGTTTTTGTAAGTGTGTTTTGGGGGTCGAAAAAAATAACCTACTTCATTATTTCTTAAGGAGTAAATTGTGAATGGCATTGGACTTGAATGAATTTTTTGTTACTGGGGGGGTCCACTGTATTTCAATTAATAAAATATGTCTTTAAATTTATGTGGCACCGGGCGACAAAGACAAAATATTTAAATTTTTGTAATATTAACTCTCGGCTTTTTTATCTATCCACATCTAACATGACATATAAAACAATATAAAAACATAAAACCCTGATATATTAGAATGAATAAAATTGTCTTGAAGTGGAGGCGGCTAACCCCCCCGTTGGGGTATTCACTGCCATCTAGTGACGGTCTTTAAAAGCCGTCTGTTATTAAAATTATTATTATTATATGACATTATTATTATACAGTGGCCCCCAACTAATGAACTTAATCTGGGACTGTTTAACATGAAAAGTTCGAATTCAAAACTTATTTCCAAAAAAATAATGTAAATAAATTAACCGTTGGGACACCCAAAAATATTAAAAAATACTTTTTAATATAAATAATAAAAAACATTAATAAATAACATTTTTTACCTTTTTTGGGAAGTTGCAGGATCTGGGAAAATGGGAGGATGACAGGGATTTAGGGTTTTGGGAAGGGGGAATTTCCCTAAAAACTTGGCATTGTCTTTACAAGATCTGTCAACCATTTGGTTCCCCAAGTCCCAGCGTAGTTCCTCAGTGTACCCGGGAAAATGAGTTCCTAGGGACCAGCAGTGAGTTTCTCAGTTTCCCAGCATTGGTTTCTCAGTTTCCCCCAGTTTTTGTCTTTTCACAAATTATCACCATGGAAATACTACATCACCTGTTTTTATTGTTTATCCCACCATCAACAACTTCTCAACCTCATCCCCTTTTTCAATTTTTTTTGTAACATATAACCCCCTTTACCCGTCTCATTTCTTCCAGGATATCCCGTTAAAATTTTTTTTTTGTTGTCGTCCGGAACCCCCCCTCACACTCCCCCTTTCCATTTTTTTCAATATCTTTCTTCAGTTGGTGGTGGTCCTCCTTTACCCACGGGGTTGCCACTGGGAAGCTTTTTTGGGACCCGGGTGTTTATTTCAATGACAACCCTTTAAACCCAAACAAAAAACCCACAACAAAAGATTGTGAATTTTTTAAAAAGAAAAGGCTAAGGAAAGTTCTCTGGGTAAACAACGCTTGACGGGGCCCCCGTCCGCCGCACTCGAAAGCGGGGGGCAGGCGGACAGGTCGGCCGGTTCCTTCACGAGAAAATTTTTTAAACTTGAGAAAATTTTGCGGGCCCAATTTATTCGCTATAGGGAGCTTATTGGGCGGTTCCACTGGTACTTTAATTACAAATTTTTTTCCCACAGGGGGAAACCCGGGGTTTTTCCCCCCAACCCATTCCAGGACTAGGCCAAAACCCCGAAAGGGCCCGGGAAACAGTATTTCCCATAAGAAATAATAAAAATTTTAAAATTTTACCCTTTCCCTTTTAAAAAAAACCCAAAATTTTTTTTTTTTTTTAAAAGTTTAAAATACTATATTTTTGCATACAGAAAACAATGAAAATAAATATAAAGCACAAATTTTTAAAAAAAATTTAAACCCCCCTTCCCAAACTCATTTAAGACTTTTTTAGGGAAATGATAGAAAATTTTTTTCCCATCATGGACACCAAAGTATAAATTTTGGATAAAAAACAAACAAAATTATGCTTTTTAAAGTTATTGGTCTCCATAATTTAGACATCGGGATTTCCCCCCCTTTGACCCTTTTTTTTGGGCCCAAATTTCCCAAGGGATCTACTAAAATCATATTTTTAAGGAACTCCTTTTTTATTTTGGGAAGGGATCAAAAACTCCCTTCCCAATTTCAACTAAAAAAAAAATGGTCAGAAAATGTCAATTTTAAAATTCCCTTTAAAATTTAAAAGGATGCCAATTTCAAAAGGGGGTCCAGAATAAAAAAGGGGCAGAATTTCACTAAAATAACATCTTCTCTGTTCATTACCCGTTTTTCCAGGCCCTCTTACATTATTTTTGTTTTCCTTTTTGAATTTTTATTCTCAAAAAAATAGAAGATTTACTGTATGTGTACAACCATCATTGAAAAAGGGTATAAATAATATCACCCATTGTAAGAATATTGTTTGATTGATGTTTTTGGGACATTTGATTTTTTACTCTTGAACATCCAAAAAATCAAACTTTCCCCAATTTAACTCAATTTCAAGGTCTTGCCAATAAAACCAATCAAAATAAAATTTTTTTTCTGTAATATATCTTCCATTCTACAAATGGGCCCAAAAACAAAAATATATCAAAAATACAGTAGATGTTTTGCCGGAAATTCTTTCCCTAAAAAAACATCGTTTAGATTTTTCGGTTAAAAAATTTAAAAAAATTTAGGGAAAAAATGGGGTACCCCTGTGGCCCAAAAAAGCCAAAAATTTTTTAGACCAACAGATTTTAAAAAAATTGAAGGAATATGTTTGTAGTTCTTGCCAGATTTTCTGCTTAAGATTTTTCAAATGCACTAAAAAATAATAATTTTCTTACCTTAAATTTGGGTAATGATTTTTGTGGAGGGTTGTGAAATTGGATATGGATGGTTTTTCCCAAACGGGGTTGAAGGGGAATGTAATTGTAAAAATTGTAAATCTTACTTTTAACTAAAAAATGAAATAAAAAGTATTTTTTATTAAATTGGTAAATGATGTTTGTGGATGGAGGGGAAGGGTTTGGATATGTATGGTGGGGCCCCTACTGGGCGGGGGGTGGATTTTGTTGGGTTGGTAGGGGGGATGGTAGGGTTCTGGGGGAAGTGGTGGTTGTTTTGGGAGTGTAAAAATTTCCCCTGTAATGGATCTGGGCTCTTTTATTCTCCTTTTTACATTATACAGGGGCGGTAAAATCGTCAGCGGGTTTCACCCCTTTTCAAAGCCCTCCCTTCTCTTTTTGTCGGGTTTCCTTTTAGTGAAAAGTCTGAAATTTACCAATTTATGGAACTGCTCAACGTCAATTTTCTTTTTTCTTCGGTTCTTCTTCATTTTCTTTTATCTCCCCCCTTTATCTGTGTCAACTTTTAACATTTCCTTTTACCCTGTCTTCATCATCATCATCTAAGAGTTTTTTCACATCATCTTCATTCAATTTTAAAAACCCTCACCTGGTAATCTCCCTTTCCAATGAACAATTTCCTGAACCTGGCCCCTCGGGGGAAAACCAATGAAACAACTACAGAAGGCCATAACTTTCCCCCCCCTTTTTGTTGATTGGGCACTTATTCCCTGCATTTAAAAAAAAGCTGATGGATCTTTAATTAAATTTCTCCGGGGCTTGGGACCTTTTGGTATAGTCAAAAGTCCAATTTATGCAACTAGTTTTTTTTTTTTTAATTTTTTTTTTGTAGTTACACTTGAATGTCTGAATAACTCACCGGTCCCCGGGGGGGTTGAATCAGGGTGTTGTTTTGGAAGGGAAAAATACAAAAAATTTTAAAGGGGTCAAATCCAAACAAAAATTTTGGATAGTCGGTTTCAAGAATGAAAGGCCGAAAACAAAGGGTTTTTGCTGTGCAGGTAAAACGGCTTTGGGGAAAAGTGTTAAAAACCCGTCCCAAAAAATCTTTTCTGGGGCATCGATGCTGACTGGTTTGGGCCTCCAAATTACTGGTAAGGTGTTTTTATTCCCCACCTTTTAAAGCACGGGGTTCTTAGATTTGGAAATAAATGGGCTTAAATTGAAATCACCTGACACATTCCGCCCAAAGGGCAAGGTGAAACGATCCGCTGCCTTTTAAAACCCCGGGGCCCTTTTCTTGCTGTGATATAAGTTCGGTTGGGATTTTTTTAGAAAAAACCTGTCTCGTCAGCATTAAACACCTTTATGTGGGTCCCTAGCCACCCTAGAAATAAGGGGTTTCCTTAAAAATTTAGCAGGAAATTACTTGCTGCTGTATGATCAAAGCCCTTTTCCCAAAAAAATTAAATATTAAATTGGGAAATTCCCAACCCGCCTGTGGTAAACATACACTCGCAGGCCTTCCCTTTCCCTTTTCCCTGTTTAAACAACTGAAGGCCTTTTCCCCAATTAAAGAAAATTTAAATTTCATTTTTTTTTTTGTTTTTTTGTTCGATCCCTCAAGCAACAAGTTTTCAGTTTTTTTTTACTTGTTGGGGCCTACGTGTCATTCTTTTTATAGCTCCCTTTTGGGTTATTAATTAAAAAGGCCCCCGTATATTGCCTCATTCTTTTTCCCAAACTAAATGACCTTCAAATTTAAAGGGCATGGCCCCCCCCTATATCCACCACCGGGAACTCCAAACATTTAATTTTTGATTTTCTTTGGGGGTTCCTGACTTGAAAGCTTTAAAATTTTTTTTGTCACTTGCTGGAACACTTGTATTCTTTGGGGGGAAAGATTGTTTGGGATATTTATCAAAATGCAATGAAAATGGGGAAAAGAATGTAAAAAAAACAAGGGGCCCCCATTATTATGTCCCGCCGGGATGAACCAAACTGGAAACGCTGGGGGGGATTCGTGGGTGGGGGGAGTTGGAATAGCAGTAGGGCTCCCCCCCTGACTCAATGGTTTTTTTCCCCCCCCTGGGACCACCTCAAATTTTTCCCCTCCCCCGGGGCCGTAATATCATCTTTACAAAGTTTAGATAATAATTTGGGTCAAATTTAATCGTGTAAAAATAATTGGATAATCTCGTTCTAAATGGCGTTTCTACTGTATACAAAAATGGCTGAAATTTGCTGGTTTTTTTCTCATTATCCCGTGGTTTTTCAGGAATTTTTTTTTATGGGACACTGACCCACAGACCCATTCTTTTTATATTGGGGCCCACCAGCCCTTTTCCCATTTTAGGCTGCTAGGTTGCTTTTGGACGGGACCGACCCCGGCTTGTAAACTTTCTAGTATGGCACTGGCCCAAAGGGGTTAAAAAAGTTACCTTTAAAGAAAAAACCTTTTCTTTTTGAGAAAGGCAAAGGAAAAATTTTTTGGGGGGAGGACAAGATAGTCCTTCAATATTTACCTCATCAACTCTAAAAGGGTTATTTATCTACTTAATTCATCTAATTGACATAAACAATATTAAAACA
The DNA here is from genome assembly GCA_009830355.1 of Cherax destructor. Taxonomy (NCBI): domain Eukaryota; kingdom Metazoa; phylum Arthropoda; class Malacostraca; order Decapoda; family Parastacidae; genus Cherax; species Cherax destructor. The sequence goes on from WNWK01009809.1 coordinate 73,302, forward strand.
TAAAAACATGAAAATTATTAAATAATAAAATATTATATTCCCCCCAACCCGAGATGTTCAAATTTTTGATAAGAACAAAAAAGAAACCCAAAGTAAGGTGTTGTCAGTGCCATTAACTCTAACAACTTTGGGAAGCTTTATTTCCTTTTTTTCCCATTAATTCTTAATTTACACTTTAAATTCACTTATCCCTGGCTGCTATATTTTATCGACCATTTTTGATTTTTTTTCGATTTTTCTTTTTTGAGGTTTTCCCTCCTTTTTTAAAGGATTCCAGGAGCTTTTTTGGGGCCCATGGTATTTGAAGTCCCCCAATAATCAAGGGGCCAAAAAAAATGGATTGTTAAAAAATGTTTGTAGTTTGTTGGGTAATGTTATAACCAAAAAAATGCTAATGCCCGAGAATAGTAAAAAAAGTAAAAACTAGATACAAAAAACTTGAAAGTATCAGAAAAATGATTTAAAATGGGGCCCCAAGTCGTAGTTTGTGGGGTTTTGTTGGACTTTTTGTGGTAACCAACAGTGTTTGGGGTCAGGTCATAAATTGAAGGCCCGGGCTGGGACTGGGCTCAAGGCATTGATCCCCAAATATACTTAAGGAGACTCCAGGCAGGTAGCTACAAACGTTATTAATACTAATTTGGAAAAGATCAATAAAAAATGTACTATAGGGGAGGAAAAGGTTCAAGATTGTAATATCAAATAGAGTTGAAACAATGGGTTAATGTAGCACCAAATCAGGCTCAAAAACAAAAAAAAGTAAAATTTTATAATGGTTTTTTTTCCTTTTTGCCCGGGAAAAATGTAGAACAAAAAAGGGGCCCTGATGATATAGAAAAAAAATAGGGGCTAAAAGTGTGTAAGGAAGCCTGACATGTCATGGGTCCCCAAAAGGACACCCCAAAAGATTAAATGCTTTTTTGGGGAAGACCCTCAG